>VYXH01001842.1:5638-55129 GCA_013397275.1 Burhinus bistriatus
TTTTTTTAAAAAAAAAAAAAAAGAATTTTGTGGGTAGATAAAGAACTGTGGTCTGAAGACTGGGATCCAAGCACTGTTCACCTGTGCAATATTCATACTAAATAAGTAAAATGAGCAAATAAAAGATTACACTAACTTCTGACAACTACATTCTTGATTACTACTTTTCTGTCACAGCTAGTAGAGTGTTGTCAGAAGCTTTCTAAAATTATTATAGTGACTGGTGCCAGCACTATTTTAATTATTGCAGTTGAGCCACAGCTGATTGAACTTTAAGAATTGAACTGCATCCGTAACTTTCTGTAACAACTCTCCTCCCTTTGCACTGGAGGCCAGGAAATTTCAGAATGGTCTAATTTCTTAGCAACAAGAGAAACTAAATTATTCATTATTGTAACTTCACTACAGGGAACTCAAACTAAGTTTTCTGTGGAGTCTGAAGGGATGGATATAAGGCAGTTACAGGATATTTATCCCTTGTTTTGTGGCATTCATATCTTTCATGTCCCAAATCTTCTGCCCAGTTGAGAAATAAATTTTCTCACCTGTTGCATAATGCATACCTGGTGGTATATTCACATCTGTAGAGGTATGTGACAAGATAATCACCTTAGTGTGCTGATAGGTGATCTTTGACATAATTATAACCTCTGACTTGATTGAGAAATGCTCATAAAGCTGGAAAAAAGTAAAGTTTTCTTTTCCTGAAAGCTTAATGTGTGCGCTTCAAGCTTTTGGAAGCACTCTTCTAGCAGTTGTTTGCGTCAAGGATGAAAGTCATTGTTCCTCTCTGTCCCTGGCCACTAATGCACACGTTGTGTGGTATTCACAGTCAAGCATGAAAAAGCAGCAATCCTGGTTTATGTGTAGGTGTGCATAGGCTTTCTACAGCAGAAGAGAATTTCAGTCCCCATTGTAGATTACCAGGGCAGAACAAATCTCCTTTGTGTGGGGAAGTGATGATGGGTCTCCAGAGGCAGTTCTGAGGCTGCTATACTGCAGCTACCTGGCTGCGTAGGCTGGGAATGAGAACAGCACGCTCTGCAAAAAGAGCCCCCTTTCATCCTCAGTAAAGTGAAAACCAGAGCTGACCCTCTGATGCAGAGGGTTGGGTCTAATTAACTCTGGTCCTAGTGGAGGGAAAGCATTGAGAACCAAGAAAATCATATGAGAGCCACAGAAAAGTAGGGCAGGAAGACCTGCAGGTCAGCCAACAAACCCTCAGCCCTAGTAGGCAGAGAATCTGCAGCCTACTTGGACAGTCTCTTGCTGGAATTTATCAACATTATCACTAGAAGTTTATTTCTAATATCTAACTGAAGTTCCTCACTGTAGTACAGACCATTATTTGTCGTTCTTTCCAAAGACAAGAGATTATTTCCTTTTATTTGCAAAAGTACCTTTTACATATTTGAAGACTGTTATGTTTCATCTCAGTCTTCCCTTCTTTAAATGTAATAACCTCAGCTTTTACATTTCTTTATCAAAGATCACGGTCTTTGGATGTCTAATCATTTCCACCTGTCTCCTGAATCATCTTTGGTTTGATGGTGTCTTTCCTGAAGTGTTGTGTCCAAAATTGAACAAAACATACAAGAATCTCAGCAAATCCTGTCTTTATTTTTGTTTGGAAAACAGCTTAAGATTCCTTTTCTCAGAACTTTTCTCAATTTTCAGCTACAACAAGGATAAACAGCTTGTTACCCCAAACATCACTATCCAGCAGTATGATAGCAGGTTCTCATTATTATAGTGCAAACCCTTCAGTGTATAGCCTAATAATGTAAGACTAGAATCTCCTCTCAGTCCTGTTTGTTCATGATGCAGTTTCCAAACAGAAAACTATTCTGCAACTGACTATGGCTCCCTTGGCCCATCTAGACTGAGGAAATTTGGTCTAGAAAAAAAACAGAACTGTAACATCCAGCAAACACACTGAGATGCAGTGATCATTAAATAAGGTTAATTTTGTAATTAGTAGGAACTGCTTGGAGTGTGATGTTTTGGAGAACTGACCATTATTTCAATAGCCCTTTCCTGTCTCCTTCCTTTTCCTATGGATAATGACACATGATGATACAGATGATCATCCGTATCATTCATTTATTTCAACAACAGAGAGAACATTTGTGCTAATATTGATACACTTAACTGCTGCTTGTTCCCATGTCCTGATATACACAAGCTTAAGCATGCTTGCTATTCTTAATTACATTTTCTTTCCTTGTGTGAAGGTTGTTCTTATTACTGTGTTACAGCTAAGATTTTACATGACGAAGTCATGTATTATGTATGCTATTGAAGACTTCAGTTAGCATGTCATGTCTTTGAATGTCCTTTGTCGTAAAACTTATGCGTTGCATGCAATGTCAACCAAACCATACTGTAATGGCTTTTTTTGTGAGAGCTAATAAATTGACTTTTTGCAACCTTAGATTTACATTTGAGAAAGTGTCCCCAGTTTCCCCAATGTCAAAGGTGCCATTGCAGAACAAGAAGTGGCCTTACTACTCCAGAGAAAGTATAATAAAATTTCTAGGTATTAGACTCAGTGTACAAAATATTTCCAGAATGATGGCCCACAGAGTGAACTCATCCAGAAAAATATCATTGAAGAAAAAACTGCTTCTTCAATTGACCAACTCTGAAATTTAATCAAACTTCATTGCTTTATCTGCCTTTTAGTAGAAATGTCCAACTATTACTGCATAATATAGACAGTTCAGCAGAACAGTGACTTCTCCTGGGCATGCAGTCTGGCACTTGTAATCAAGGGAAACTGAGTAGAGCTCCATGTGGATGTGAATGTCTTCCAGGTACACCGGAAAGATGTGTGGAAGGAACAAGAAACTATTTGTGCCAGAGATGACCAACCTCATATGCGAATAATAGACCATTGTGTGTTCCTTCACTACTCCAGTGAATAGTCCTGAGAAAAGTGACAAAGGAGTACACAGACTGAAACACATTCATGTAAAACATGTCTCACCTTTCAACTAAGCCACTGAAAACATTACATTTTGAACAAAGGCAAAGTATTAAATTATTTTAAGACTACTCTGACAAACTTTAAAGAGTTTCTGGATACACTGGTAGATGCTGGTGGAATTTAATAAGTAATCTATGTGCTCTGACCAAAATCAGAAGTTAGCAGTCAGAAGGCTGTTGCCTGTGAAAATAATAGAGGTGTTCGTTAGCCAGAGTGCTGTTTGAACTGAGAGCCTGTAGAGAAACATTCTGTATTGTGTTGCTAGTTCCCTGAGATAATTGTATCTTGGGTTTCTTATGTTTTATTTAGATTATTTTGTCAACTTAAAATTACTGACTACTAACTCTCAGAATTAGATGGTAGAAGACAGTAAAAATGTTTTGAGATTTCTCTGTAGAAAGTCTTTCTTTAATCAATAGGATGTTCCTTGTGCCATGTCTTCATGAAAAGAGTAAACAAATAAAGAATAGGTACAATTTTTCATTTAGAAATGTCAAAGTATAATGGAACTGTACAAAAAAAGAATTGGAGTACACATGTACACATGTATACACAAATATGTATATATCGGTAAAAACTAACAGGAAACATACAGGAACAAGTATGTTTCTCCCTAATTGCAAATTAACATGAAAAATTCATAATCCTTTAAACAATGTTAAAACAAAGATTTTATTGAATGACTCCATGTGGAGGCTTACAGTTCTCTTTATAGAAAAATTAGTAAAACACAGATTTGATCAAATTTGCTTAGCCTGTAAGGATTTAATGAAGAGCTTCTTAAAATTTATCTTTCTCGGTCTTTCCTCTGAAACAAACCCTAGCATAACAGTAAGTTTATCTGATACTTCCTGCTATATGTTTGGCACTGTTTCTTGCTCTACCTGTTTGTTTGCTACCCTAAAATGTATGACTTCTTTCAGGAATGATGTTTTGGATACATACTTCAACCCAGAAACATTCCTCTAACACAATGGTGGTAAGAATATCCTAGAGGAACCTTAAATATAATAGATTGTTATTTGACTAAAAAGACTTTATGAAATGGATGTTGGAAACTATATATTAAAAAGCACAAGTAAAGCAGAGTCATAGCTGCATATATATCATGATAGAAATACCCAGAAACAAAATTTAGATGTGAATTTCTGAAGTTCAGGGGAAGTTTATGTTCAGGATGTAGTTTTAGTAAGTCTGCTATATCCAGGATTGAACAAGGTGCTTATACATCTACATGCCAATTAATAAATACAGTTTATGTATAGGTAAGCAAGCAAAACATTTCACAAATGTTCTTTTGAAAATATGTGACATTCAGCTGTATCCATTGATTGCTGATGCTGTTTTTGTCTCTGTCAGCACACAGCAAATGAACGAATAGGCCACAGAGATTGTAATTATCCCATATCCAGAGGGTTAATTCTTCCAGAGAAAGGAAACACTAGTTAGGAGAGTTTTACCTATACCTGCCAAGGCTGGAGTCTTTGGTGCCGTTCATCTGTTAGTACCTGAAGATATGAAATGCTCTGAGATCCTCAGACCTACCCTGTTCTGCCTTTCTCTTGAGACTGCAAAGAAAAATGCCTTTTGTTCCTTTTTGGTAACATATTCATATACTTTGGCCTCTATTAAAGAAGGTTAAATTCATATGCCATGTAAGGAGAAATATCCCTAATTGGTCAACTGTATATGCCAGTTCCTTTGTATGTGTACACAGGAAATGGCAGAAATTTGGCTATAGGGATATTACCCCTAAGAGAATTCATCACTGAGTTAACCAACACGCCAAATTGTTTTGAAGATCAATAAAGCAGAAAATCAGAAATGGAAGCCTCTATGATTATGCTAAATAGTTCAAATGAAAAGAAAGACTGCATTATTTTTTCTCTTCAAGCCAGCCAAAACACTTGAAGTGTTTGAGTGCGAGTCTGGGGAACGCAGGCTTTTTGCCCGCAATGGAAATAAAGTTATAGTGAATTTTCTTTGAACAGCTTTGGAGCTGTTTTGGTTTTTTTTATGAATAGAAACTGCTGACTTTGATCAAGTAAGCCTTTGAAAAACTGCAGCTCACTTTTTAGCATGATTGTTAGATACTGAGATTCTAGTATACAACATCTTTCAGTGTCTGTGAGGAACGGGCCATGCTCAATCCACTGCAGCTCTGGACTGCTTGAGATCATGCAGGTACTCTTCTAGCAGATATTGTACCCGTATTAAAGAAGGACCAGGAGTGGCAGTAAAACTGATCCAGGCAACAATAGGGCCATTAGTCTGACTCAACAGTGTGCAAAGCTTTAGAACAGATTTTAAAGGAAAGAAGTAATTAAGATAGGACAATAAAATGGAACATACATTTTTCCAAAGGTAGATCATGCTGTACTGATCTGCTATCTTTGATAAAATAAATTATCTAGTTAAGAGAAATGCTGTTGCTTTAAGTTCCCTGGACTTCAGGAAAACCTTTAATATAGTATCAGTTTGAAAATCTTGCAGCTGAGAGAGCTGCACTTCTGAGGAACACAGTAAAGACATACAGGGTCTTCAGAGCAAAGACAAGCAATTGATGTGTGGTGTGATCGAAATGTAGGATGGAAAGGAGATGTAGAGAATGGATGGGACATGACAGACTATTGAATTAGTGGTTACAGCAGGGTAAGACTATTTATTAAGGCCTAAGAAGAGGCAGCACTGATAACTGATGTATGAAGGGCAACAATCTAATTATGAGTTGGGTTTTTTTGAGCCATATTAACCAAGGAACTGTGGAGGTTTCTCTGCATATTCTCTTTTCCTTTTTATGTTCTTTAGTGAATATTGCTTTTTTATCTGTAGCAAGTGTATGTTATTTTCCCTCCTTTCCCCTGTCAGGAGAGAAAATTTATGTCTTCCAGACCTGGATCAGAGCATCAACAGTTTTGGTTGTTGGTTTTTGGAGGAATTTGATTATAAAATACCCAAAACAAACTTTATTTTGCATTGGTTATTTAAATAATAAAATTTAAATAGTTTAGAATTACGGAAAAACTGGGTGGCTAATCAACTATGCAGAGATTAACAGAGTTTATGCAGAGGAGACAGCCCAATCACTAAACCTGCTAACTGCTTCCAGAGGTCTTGCTGGCCTTTCTTTAGGCAACTCCGTCACCTCAACTGTTTGCTTCAGCATTCAAACATACCAGTAACACATATGGGTATTATTGTAATTTTATTTTTTACATGGAAAATCTTATCCCCAGATCAAGTGCTGAAGATCACGCTGTTTGACTGTGACCAAGATTTCTCCCTGCCAAACGTTTGTTTGAGACACACCTGCACTTACTAAATTTATCTCCAGTAGATGTAAATATGTATCACCCATTTTCATTAGTTTACTTGGGACAAATAATGTACCAGTTTGCCTGTAACTGATATTATTATGCTTCTGAACTACCATGTAAGTATATACGTTAATGTTTATCCATGTATGGAGGTAAAGGGTGCCATATACAGATACTTCTACATCTAAAGTTGTACAACTTTTTTCCATTGTAAGAGTTTGTTACCTATGATCTTTCCCAAATTTAGTTGTTCAGGTTCAAAATGTGCAAGTTTGACTTTTAGTTCTTAATTTTTGCAATTAAAACTGGAATTTATTTGGTATTTCCAAAGCAAGATCAGTGTATTATGTTGCAGGTCACTGTTTTAGAAGATAAAGGATAAAAGAGAGTGATAAAGGGTAAAAGAGGGTGATAAAGTATAAAGGAGAGTGATAACTAATGCCTGCTACAAGCCATCAAGAGAGCACGAAGCCAGCCCTTTAGGCTCCTGTGTGTTACATTTTGGTAAAATAACTGCATTTCAAACACTGACTTAATGAAGCTGAATGTTTTCTCTGTGTTACTGATATGTGGTCTTTCCTGGCACCAGCTCCAGTACTTCTGTTTGTACTTCACGGACGTTATTGAAGATTGAAAAGGGTCATAAGAATAACCAAAATACCTGAAATGTGTTTATGATGAGTAGATTTCAAGGTCAGTGGCTGCTCTTGGCTTGTTTTTATTCCTGTCTTTGTCCCACTTTGCAGACCAAAGCTTGATGGCAGAAGCTTGTTCAGTTTGGCTGGAGAAATTTTTAACAAGATTCTGGGGCTGGTGACTGAGTTTAGGCAAATTCAGGCTGGGAAAAAAGGTGAAAATTTTTATTAGGAAAGACACAAGCAGTGGTGACTTAAGATAGAAGAACTGAGGATGGATTCCTTATAATTAAAAACATTTAAATCAAGGTTGTGTGCTTTTTTGAAAAGTGTGTTTTAGCCCAAACCCACATATTTAGTTTCAAGCAGTAACTAAATCAGGTGTGAGTTCCGCAAGAGGCTAGCCTAGATAACCAGAGTCTCTTGCCCCATTAGATCTAGGAATGTTTCTCCTATACCAAAGCTCTCAGTCATTTCACTAAGAAGCTCTCATGCATCTGTGATGTGAACCAGGAAGGTATCAATGTTGTTCCAGGAACAGGAATAGAACTTTGTGAACATACATCCATATTTGGATACTTTATATCTCTCTAAATAACTCAAGTCTTTTAAGTAATGGAAATTTTCAACCAAATTCTTCAAGAATTGTATGTATGGCAAGCAGGACTTTCCAGCTTTGCAGGAACTGTGGGATGCTGTAATATGGGGCGCCACAATTGGAAACATGGGCACTTTTTTCCTTTGCTATGCCTTCTCCCTTTTCCACCACAGGTGGAAATGGAAGTGAAGAAAAAAAAAGCTCTACCAGAGAGAGCAGCTAAGTTTTTTAAAAGACTAGGTTAAAAGATCCCCTTCAGTTTGCACCATATTATTCTGTAATAATATTAGCATTTGCTGATCTTTCTCTCATCTGCAAACATAAGCAGGTTAAAATACCTTTTTGTGGTCTGCTTATGCTTTTTCTGTATCATAAATATATTTCCCCATGCTTTTAATAAAAACATGAGAGTAAGAAGAAGGAAGAAAAAACCTCTTATTTCTCTAATACCAATGCCACTTATCCTGATATGTTGGAGGCTTCTGCTTAGGCTCCCTAATAATGAGCACGCTCCATCAGGATCAGTTTGGTTTGTCAGCAGTACTCCTTTGTAATTCAGGCCTCCTGGGTGGGGATTGTCTTTGTGTTACACATGCAGATAAGAACAACAATCTTCTGATTCTTCTCTAGGTATTGTTTTCTTAAAAACAGTCATAACTGATGATCATTTCCTGTAGGTCATACTTGTGTCACAGTTGTTTTGGTTGGTAGTTTAACTTATAAAGATATATAGGTAATGTATAATTGAGGCGCTTGTGGTTTTAGCTGGTAAGGTGTTGCTCTGCCTAACAGCGTACAGCACAAAGATTATCTGGGAATTATTCCATCTTAAAAGCTTATTAAATTGTGATTGGCCAAAATAGTCAATAACCTTCCATCATCCATCACAGAATCACAACTGGTAGGGGTTGGAAGAGACCTTCAGAGATCATCTAGTCCAACTCCCCTGCCAAAGCAGGTTCACCTAAGGCAGGTTGGACAGGACAGCATCCAGGTGGGTTTTGAATATCTCCAAAGAAGGAGACTCCACAACCTCTCTGGGCAACCTGTTCCAGTGCTCTGTCACCGTCAAAGTAAAGAATTTTTTCCTGATGTTCAGATGGAATTTTCTGTGTTTCAGCTTGTGCCCATTGCCAGGCACCGCTGAAAAGAGTCTGGCCCCATCCTCTTGATACCCACCGTTTAGATATTGATAAGCATTGACAAGATCCCCTCTCAGTCTTCTTTTCTCCAGGCTAAACAGACCCAGGTCTCTCAGCCTTCCCTCATGAGAGAGATGCTCCATTCCCTTGATCATCTTTGTAGCCCTCCGCTGGACTCTCTTCAGTAGTTCCCTGTCTTTCTTGAACTGAGGGGCCCAGAACTGGACACAGTACTCCACATGTGGCCTCACCACGGCAGAACAGAGGGGGAGTATGACCTCCCTTGACCTGCTGGCCATGCTCTTTTTAGTGCGCCCCAGGATACCATAGGCCTTCTTGGCCACAAGAGCACATTGCTGCTTCATGGCCCACTTGTCCACCAGGACTCCCAGGCCTCTCTCTGCAGAGCTGCTTTCCAGCAGTCAGCCCCTAACCTGTACTGGTGCATGGGGTTATTCCACCCTAGGTGCACGACCCTATACTTGCCCCTGTTGAATTTCATTAGCTTCCTCTCCGCCCAACTCTCCAGCCTGTCCAGGTCTCGCTGTATGGTGGCACAGCCTTCTGGTGTGTCAGCCACTCCTCCCAGTTTTGTATCATCAGCAAACTTGCTGAAGATACACTCTGTCCCCTCATCCAGGTCATTGATGAATATGTTGAACAAGATCGGACCGAGTATTGACCCCTGGGGNCTCAGCACTCGCGGGTGCATCCCATCAGGGCCCATGGATTTGTGGGTGTCAGGTTTGCCTAAATGATCTCTAACCTGATTCTCCTCGATCAAGGGATAATCTTCCTCATTCCAGGCTCTGTCTCTTACCTCCAGGGTCTGGGGCTCCTGAGGGCCAGCCTTAGCAGTAAAGACTGAAGCAAAGAAGGCATTCAGTAGCTCCATCTTCTCTGCATCCTCCGTCACCAGGGCACCTACCTCATTCAGCAGCGGGCCCACGTTTTCCCTAGTCTTCCTTTTTCTATTGATATACTTGAAGAAGCCCTTCTTGTTGTCCTTGATGTCCCCTCCCAGATTTAGTTCCAAGTGGGCCCTGGCCTTCCTTGTTGCATCCCTGCATACTCTGACAACACTCCTATACTTCTCCCAAGAGGCCAGTCGCTTTTTCCACATTCTGTAAACTTCCTTCTTACATCTGAATTTTTTCAGAAGCTCCTTGCTCATCCATGTAGGTTTCCTGCCTTCTTTTCCTGATTTCTTGCTCCTAGGGATGCACTGATCTTGAGCTTGGACAAAGCGGTGCTTAAATACTAACCACCGGAATAAGTCACAGGCAACAAACAAACGTATTGGGGAGCGACTTCTAGTGAGTTTCTGTGGCTTTTCTTCCTTTTTTTTTAAATGAACAGTATTTAACATAGTGCTATTTCTGCAGAAAGCATAAAATCAGCAATTGTATCAAGAAACCACTTGCACTTTTGTGTTGTATTGTAGCACTCATACCAGTTTTAGGTTTTACAGGAACAGAACACATCAGGTTTGTGCTGTGAACATTGTTCTTAGGGTGTTGCCCTTCTTTTTGGCTAGGTGAGTACTGGTGATATTCAACTTCAGGCTGTCAGTCTGGTCTAGTGATGCAGTCTGGTTTTCATCCCCCAAAATAAACACCTAACTCTATTGCAGACTGAAGAGTCTCGGTTTTGAGATACAAAATGAGGGCGTGGAATGAACTAGAACACAAGCCTGGGCAGAGCTACTGATGCAAAACTACAGGGAGCTACCATGTCCCAAATCAGACCTAAAGCTTTTGTGAGCTCAACTTGCTGTTAGTTCAGCAGTTAACGAGTGAGGCTGAGAAAGTCCAACTTACCTCATACAGTCCCCTTCCTGCTCGTTACAAAAGTGTGGCCACAGTACCCCGGGTGCTAGGTGTAGGATAGGCCCATTTTCTATCTATGTATTTGTTAGAGTTGAATAACTTTTTTCATATTATCATCAGTGAGCTGCAAGAAAATTAAGGACAGATATTGGAAAAAGATTTCCAAATGCATAGTGTGAAGCTATGGAATTTCTTTTTCGGCTTTCATAGATCTCTCTCCTCTATAAATGTGAATCTCAGGATGAAGCCAATGCACTCACTTTCACACACATCTGTTTGAATATTTCAAGTATGCGCTTTTGTCCTTTTGTCCATCCTGAGGTCAACAAACAGCTCGTGGCACCCAAACAGGCTAGAAGTGAGATGATTACACACCGCTCCAGAATAGGTGGAAATCAATGTATTTGACATCAGTGTTGGATACACTTCGAACAGACTTCTGTGAGCTTTGAATCAGACCCTTTTTGAAGTAGAAATTGACAGCTTGCATAGCGCAGGGATAGTGCATGGATGAAGGAAAATGTTTAAAATCAAAGAAAATGTTAAAAATTAAGGTAAATGTCACTCGCCTCAAATATTTTCTGCCATTTTTTCCTAGGGTCTAATATTGCTAAGAAAAAAAATTCAAATGCTCTTGCTGAAGAAAGACCACAATGGGTCATGCTGTACATACAGTATTCAAGGATACACCTTCTTTTTATTTGAGCTAAGGCATTAAGTAAACAGAAAGCAAACTGGAACCAGAGTTGTGCAAAGCTGTATCCAGACAGGAAGCTCCAGAAGCAGAAAATGTTGTAGAGGTACTTTCTCTTCTTTTTTTTTCTATTTCTCTTAGAATATTAGTGTGATATTTCTTCTAGATCTTTTGCTAGTAAATCAAAGCATTTATATTCTTTATTTGTGTTTTAAAAGATACTGAGTTCTGACTTTAAGTTTAGTGATGTCAAAGGCAATTGGCTTTTCAACTGATCTCTTCAAATGCAAAAATAATTTTGCAGTTGTTAATGCTTTGATGTAGATTGTTGTTTTTTTTTACATTGCCTTAATTGAAATCATAATTGAAAATCATAAATACACAAGATTTTAGCTAGATATCCAGTCATTAATTCCTATTACCCAAGAAATATTGTGTGTAATTATCAGTGTAAAGGAGATGCACAAATTGGATAAAATGCTAAATATTTTGTAGACAATAGATTTAAAGTAGTAGTATGAAGAAGAAATGTTGATGCTATTTATAGACTATTTTAAACTTCATGGGATATTACATTCTAAATTTCCTGTATTTTTTTTCTCTCTGCTTTGATTAAAAGCCAGGACACAATCTTATTTAGCATCTTCGGTTTCTTCTTTGATTTCCAAAACTTTTAGCTGCAAAACCCTAGAAAATCCTCTTAAGGCACAAGAATTTTTGCCCTTTCAAACTTCTGAAATTTTTTTATCTACCAATGCAATGTTGTAAACCTATTTTTATACTAGTGCAAGGACTCTTATTCATAAAAACATACAGAGAATACAAAACTGCACACAAGATTCTTCTTATACTGTCATTTCATTATTAAGATTATTTCCAGAATACTCTTTCCTTTTGCATTCTTATGTGTCAAAACCTGAAGCTGCTTTGGTAATCTTTCCACAATAAAACTTCTAAACTTTTGAGCACTTTTACCTGCAGGATGACTTCTACTACACTTTTTTGGAAATAGTAAACTAGCTTTGGTTTTCAGCTCTTGCAGTGTTTGAATGGGGATTGCCGAGGCTTATTGAGATTACAAATTACTTACTAGCTTCTATTTCTGTTTCACACTGTGCTTTAACCTTGTTTAAATGTTAGCCTTTTAAAAAGTACTAATAGTTCTAAATCTGAAACAAAGAAAATTGAAATGAAGGATCACCTTGGTTTTTTCCCCCTCAGGCTTCACATATACTAGGAGTGCTTTGCTAGTTAGAAATTCCTGTCAACTGTATTGGCAGATTTTCTGAGTAAGCATGTAAATGTAAAACAGAGTTATGCTTTATACATTTAATGATCCCTGTGTTCTGAGAATGAAGCAAGAGATACCTCTAAAAGTGCCATTTAATTGTGACTTTACAAAGTGCTTCTGCCATCTTCCTCTCTTATTCATATAGACATTCTTCATTCTGCTATGGTGAGCGAGCCTGGGGTCATAGCTGGGCATAGGTATGGTTAGTTACGTTTGTACAATCCGCATTATGGTTATACAACATGATACCATGTCCTGTTACTTAAATAACTGTAAAAAAGGCCATTAACAGCCATATTTTCTTTGTATTACTATATTGAGGCTGAATTAGGATCTGTGGAAAAAAATAAATCAGTGAAGAGCCAGTAATTTTAAAAGTGATGATCTTTCCAGACATACTTTTCCAAGGGTACATTAGTTATCCTAAATCCAGATGCTGTTATTTCTTTGTTTCTTTTTGGAGGAGTAGAAGTTGTGGGAAAACTGTGGTTTATCTTAATTATTACTTAGTTTTAGGTGCTGTTGCTACTAATTAAAATGGTTTAAATTAGCATCTCTCATCTTTGCAGCCTTATAAGAATACTGATATTATAAAACAATTCCAGAGTGTCACAGAAATCTATCTCATATCTGAAAATATCATTGGCATTTTTTATCCTCAGAGGACCAGGACTTTTCCTTCATGATAGATATTGCTTCATGTACTGGAACTTGGACCTTGTTTAGCAAACATTTTATTACATCTTCCACTTAATTTCACTGGAAGACGGGCTCAGAAGCACAGCTACTGGCATTTACCTTTGGTGCTCAGTCTCTGATGGGTTTAGGTGGATGTGGTTATAGTTAAAAGGTCTATGCTCAGGCAGGAAGACAGAGAGATTGCCTTTAGATGTAAGGCTATTGCCTGTTTTTATAAAGTTTTTAAACTCTGATAGAATACATAAATGCTTTAGTTTATTTGTTCTTTTGAACAACTTTCTTCTCAGCCTTATTTGAGGTGAAATATTAGCCCTCACCAAAGCTTTTCTTCATCAAAGTCTGAAAAGTTTACCCAGAGAAAAATCATAGGATAGTGAATATGTGATAACAATATTTCTGTTGTATGACTGTTACATTAGGTAAGCACGAATTTCATGCTAGGTTGTATATTACTCTGAGTTTAAAAAGTATGTCTCACAGAAACAGATTATCTTGTGTATTTTACACAAATGCAGTGTGCAATAGAAATTCAGAAGGCCAGGAAGCAGTATCAAATGGATTTTTCCTGGTTCAAATAGTTTATAAAATGTGAAAAATGTAATTTTTCTGTGAGGTTAAAACTGCTTTAAGGAGTGTTTTTTTCTGTACAAAATCACCTGAACATGTCTACATAAGGGAATTGCAGAGGCAGTACAGGTAATGACCAACACTGGTATTTGCTGGCAATAGAGTCATGTGTCCTAGGAACTCATGTAA
Organism: Burhinus bistriatus; assembly: GCA_013397275.1. Taxonomy (NCBI): domain Eukaryota; kingdom Metazoa; phylum Chordata; class Aves; order Charadriiformes; family Burhinidae; genus Burhinus; species Burhinus bistriatus. The sequence continues at coordinate 19,589 of VYXH01001842.1, forward strand.
GGTATTAGTACAACAAACACCCTCTCCGATTTTCTTCCAGCTGGTCATCCATATGATACCGTTCTTTTGCCAAGAATGCCTACACAGGGACAGAATTGGGTCTTTGGTGGAAGGCAGGCAAAAGGAATTTAATCTTTTCTGCCCAGTGAGGATACTTTATTAAATTCATATCATCTTGAAGTTCAATACAAAGAACAACCACATGAAAAGATTCTGAGGTGAAGCAACCTGATTCTGCAGGCCTCTAACAAAGTATGTCTCCATATTTTCTGCCCACATCTCACTTCACTCAGTTTAGTGCTCTTCCATCTCTCATCATCATAAGTGCCCCCTGAAGCAAATGAGCTCCATGTCTTATTAGCGGTTTGTGGAGTAGCTCACCAGAAGGGCAGGCTTCAGCAGATAAGAGTATTTCTCTAGCAGAGTCCATTAGGAATCCCCAGGAAACAGACAAGCACATTTCTGACACTTGGAAAAGCAGTGCACAACCATCAAATATGAGATACATTAGTCTCTGGAAGATAGCAGTCCTTTTGCCACAACTTTTCACATTTCTTATGAGAGCTAAAAGGATGTACGGTAGAAAAAAAAGTGGCATCATACCAATCTGGGCAGTGGTAAGCCCTGTAGTGGTTTCACTGGTTCCAAGTCACTATATTGAAACAACAATGTGGCTTTGTATAATTTAGCATGAACACTTTGATAAATGTAGCTTCTCTAGAGAGTTAAGATGAGGCTTCTGAATTATACAACAGGATGAACCACAAGCTTACAGAAAAGGAGACTGGAAAAGACCTCTTGTGCATTCTGAAGCTCCAAGAGAGAATCAACTGTACCTTGTAAATGAAAAACTATTTCATTACCTTTATTTTTAGTAAGATTTTCTTAATATAGAACATAGACTTCAGTGTCATAGTTTAAACCCATCACTTCATATCCACTACAGATAAAAAAAATTCATCCCTCCTTACCACTTTACAGGTAGTTTGTGTAGATGATAATTTTCATGTGTTTGTTTGGCCTTGTCTTCTTCAGACTGAGCAACCCCAATTCTTTCAATCTTTCTTTCTTGTTTTTTTCCCAGACAACTGACCATTTTCTCTGCTCTTCTCTGGACTCTCTCCAGTTGGTCTACCTTCTCTCTGAACAGTTTTGCTTGAACAGGACATAGTGCCACTGGTTGCTGTGCGAACCAGTAATATAATAGGAGGTATTCTTTAATGTACTGTACAAGCAAAACAGTTTATCTTCCAAAAATGCAGTTTGCATTCTTGTACACATATGGTGTAACACTACTGATTCATGTATAGCTTGTGACTGACTGCTACCTCTCTTATCCCTTTTTGGCAGAATGGCTGCCTAATTGGTCACGCCAGTCGTACATCTCTACAAACTATTATTCCCCCTCAGAACCTCACACTTGTAAACACAAATGCATTGCAATGTGTTTTCTCCTACAGATAATTTCTCTTATTTGTCAAGAGCATTCTGAATTTAGTGTATCATGCAATGTATTTGCTGTTCATCTGGGCTTATTGTTATCTACAAGGTTCAAGGGTTGTTCCTTTATCCAAGTCATTCGTGACTTGGGCCATTACCTGGCCCAGAACGGACCCAGCTAGAATCTCACTGATTGTATTTTTTGAGTTTGATAATGAATGATTAAAAACTAATCTTAAAGCCTGTGGTGGTTTTTTTTTTTCCCTAGGTAGTTTTGCACTCTCCTTGAAGTAGTTTCACTATAATTTACTTTTGAAAATGTTATGAGTTAATGTCAATAAGATTATTAAAATTAAAACATATTACATGACCTGCTGCTTCTCTATTTATGAGACTTGTTGCCCTGTTACAGAAATTATATTGCTTTATATTTTTGGCATGTTGGCTATTAGCTTTTTTAACTCTCTCTAACTTTTTATGAATAATTTCTTTTTTCATTTATTCTAGTATTTTTCCCAGAACTGGTCTCTTCCTCATTTCTTGGCTTTTTAAAGATGATCACTGTGTTCACCTCTTCACACATTTCTCACACAACTTCTGAGAGTTTTCAGAGGAAGCTAACAGCTCTGAGCTTGCTTCACTCTATTCTCAAGGTATGTTCATGTGCACTTCCTCAAGCTCAGCTGTCACTATGGATAGGACTCACTTCACTTAACTTTAGCTGCCTATACAATAGCCATCTGGATCTGTGCAGGGGTTTGAGTTCCTATCACAGTCAAGGGAGAAGTAGTACAGTCAATGACCAATAGAGAGCTCTTCTGGAGACATGCTGTAGAGGCATAATTGAGGATGCAGTGAACTGCAGTATTTCCAAATTCTTCTCAGACCTATTTCCTGTTTTAGGTGGATTTTTTCTTACTGAGTTTAGTTATTAGTCATGTAATTACAGATTATGAAGAGCAATGGATAATGTACTTCCACCTTCTGCAAGTGAGCTCTCACTAGGTTTTTCTTTTCCTTATAGATTTGTTTTCCTGCTATCCCTTATGACCATTGTTTTTTGCAGTTAAATTTGTGCTTTATCCTTTCTGACTTTGTTTCAGCATCTTGTGCTATTCTTTCATACTTGTCCTTAGGAGTTTGACCTGGTTTCCACTTTCTGTACATTTCCTTCTTGTGTTTCAGGTCATTGAAGACTGTGCTGCTTAGCCAAGTTGATCTCTGACCATACTTCCTATCCTCCTACTGTGTGGGATTGTTTGTGTTTGTACCCTAAACATAATTTCTTTAAGGAACTGCCAACTCTACTGAATTCCTTCTGCTTTAGCCATGTTTCCCATGAGAACTTACCTTCCAGTTCCCAGGGTTTATTGGAGTCTTCTTATATAGAGTCCATGGGCTTTGAATTGATCTTTTCTCTTGCTCCTCATCTAAAAATAATATACATTATCTTTCAAACAAATTACTTTTGCCCTCATATTCCCAACCATCCTCCTCCTTGGTTGCTTAGCAGGCAGCCTCTTGGCAGGCTGCTGTGGAAGCACTTGGCAGGCTCTGACAGCTGCTGTAGACCATACGCAGGGAAGTGGTTAAATGCTGCTTATTATACCCAGAAACAGATGCAGCACATTGCTTTGTAATGTGCAACTGTAGATGCTCACCTAAGCGTTCACAGGGAAACACTTACATCTTTTAGCTGGTCATTTAATTAAAACACAGGCAAATACTACGTATACAGAGTGTTTCAGATGCTGTTCTGGGAAATGATCTGTGTGGATGCAGAAACACTTTGCCCAGCCTTGAAGTCCAGCTAAGGAGAAGACAAAAACCTCTCCCCTATTTCCTTTGCAGTCCTAGGCATAAAATTAAAATAGTATGTCTCTTTGGACTGATCTTTCTCTGTCTGAATCTTTATTTTCTATTTATCATCACTCAGGAATGGGAAATCTTCACTGAGGTTGTCTGATTGGTGAGTAAAATTGGATTGTTAGTACCTTTTCATGTTACCGTGATTTTCATAGTGTAGTCAAATCTCCACAAAGAGAGATTTCTTTGTCACAGTGTTGTTTGGGTTTTTTTCATTTACATATTTAGATATTGCCATCCAATCTCTCAAGAAATAAACTGAGACATTATTTAGCTTTTGAAATCACACCATGACAAAGTGAATCTACAGAAGATTTTTTTGGCAGTCTATTTTTCATTGCTATAGCTCTCCTCAGTTAAGAACAGGGGAGTTTAACATAGAGCTAAAAGTTGATGCAACAAGGATTCTGGTGCCTGAAATGAAGAGGCAGAGGCTTTCATTCACTTTCTGGTTTTGCTAAGGATGATATGCATCTTGACTGTTCTCATTTCAATACAGTTTGCAGCTGCATAGGATTTTGTCAGATTTCAAGTGTTTAAGCAGAAATTTTCCATCCTAGATATCTGCCTCAAGATAATTTTAAAAGTCTTCGGGCAAACATAGTATATAGCTTTTTATACAGGGTGTTTTGGAAACTGTGTTCTTTTTTTCTCATATTAAATGGTTCTGGTGACCTTTCCTCTAAGAAGTTCAGGTACTTTGCAGGCTTTGGAAAAAACATTTGAAAAATAAGGTTAAGAGGATTCCTCTTGCATTATCTCAGTGAAACCTCTGGCTGGACTGAGGTGGCACAGGGGAGTAAACCACCCGTTTTAAATAACAAGGCAAGCATGAGCAAGATTTTGTGGGGGAAAGCATTGGGGAATCACTGGCAAAATAGATTAAAAGAATGAAATCAGCAGGAAGAAACTGTGCCTTGATGAGTAGTGTGAAAATTGATGTGGGAGAGAAAGGAAAGGAACATGTGTCAGTATAGTTTAGGAGATACTAAAATAGCTAGAGCTGAAGTGCAGAGCCTGGGACTAGCTCAGTACAGAGCTGAGAGTGAGAAGCAGTGGGGCTGCGTGGGAGGCTTGGAAGGAGAGACAGATCTGATGAGCTGGGCTCGGAAGCGTGGTTGGTGTCGGGGGCTGTAAAGCTGACTGAGGAGACTAAGGGAGGAGTCTGGCAGTGGGAGCCAGCAAAGAGTTGGTTCATGCACGGGGAAGACTGAACAGCAGAATCAGGGGGAGATCTGATGGGCATTTGGGAAGCTGGAAAACAGCATTTGCTGGGCAAGTTGACTGGGAACGATACAAGGATGGCTTTTGGAGGTGAGGATTTGCTGGAGACTGGGTTAAAATTTTGCCTGAGAAGTGGAGGCAGTGACTGGGGAAGGAGGGGTCACATGTGGGATGGGGGCCGAGGGAAAAGCACTGGTGCCCATGCAGATATATATCCAGCAGGAGGGGAACTCAGTGTTGGAGAGTTGCTAGGAAGTGGGGTGCGAGGAAGTGGGATTGGGGGTAGCAGAAGTGGAAGACTCTGGGCAGGCTGTGCTGATGTTGGGAGCAGGGGAAGCAGGGACAAGCTCTGCTAGGGACCATTCTCCTCCAGTGCCAGGAGTGCCCACATGCCTGAGTCTCACCATTTTGTTGCTATCAGCAGGTAAGTCTGATGAGCTTGGGTCTCATCCTTGTTGATGCTGAGTTTGTTCGGAAGATAACAACCTGCTGCCACTATCAGTTATTCCATTAGAGTGATTATAAGATCAGTCAAGGAAGCTAAATGATTCACCACGGGCAATGATTTTTGTGCATGTTGTTATGAATACACATGAATACAATTTTTGGTAGTTTTTCAACACTTGTTTTTTAAAGAAACAAGATATTGCACACAGCTTGACACACTCAGTTCACAGCATGGACACACTCTTGAGATGCACTAGCAGTGCAGTAGTATCCCCACTATCTACAGCTGATGAGGGAAGGTGTGCAGTGATTCAGGCAAGGGGTTTTAGGATGAGAGTTTGGGTTCTTTGTCTGCCACAATATTTCCATGTGGCGTGAGGTGCCCAGCTTTTCAGAGACTCTCATTGACTGTTCATTCTCCATTTTCTGGGTACTTGAGCAGGGTCTGAAAAACAGATTTGCAGACCTTTTGAGCATTCATATCTGTAACTGGATCAGCAAGACTATCTTGAACTTAGAGTGTACTGTAATGTTAAATACCCTGAAATGTCAGCTCTTTAGTTGCAAGACTCTGCTGCCAAACGCTGGCGGTTACTTAATCTATGATTTAGCCCATGCACCACTTTACCGCTGTTTCCGAACTTCTGAATACTTGATACTGCATGTGCCATATTATGATGTAAAAACCTGTTTCTAAAAAAAGACTTGAAACATAACATTTCTGCCAAACAGCTTGTCCTGCAATACAGTGAGACCAGAAAGGAAAGGCAAAATAGGCCTAGACTCATGTAAGAAGAGAGAGGAATGCATACACACAGTTTTGTCAGAAAGTGTCAGGATATTTCACACAAAGAGGTTATTTCTGTAAAAGAGCAGGCATGAAAACACCAGTGTAAGGGCTTGTACATGATTCCTGTACAGGAGCCTTTGGAGGAGTATAAAAAAGAAAAAGTTGGAGGGAATGAGAGTACAGGTATGGTTTTGGACAAAAAAGTATTGGTTCCTGAACATGATGGTCAAAAGCTGGACTAGAATGATAGAAGAAGCTGGAGGAGATGAGAGCAAAAAGGAAAATAATTTAAGCAGAGACATTTTGTATGCACTGGAGTGTAAAAAGAGGAAGAGAGATCATGGCTGTTACTGGTTATGGCAGAGGGGTACTAGCGGAAGGAATGCAAGAAGGATGTAATGAGATGAACAGCAGCCAGGAGATTGCCTGGGGGCTGTGTGCTAAGCAACCGGGACTGTTACAGACAGTTCTCGCTATGCTATATGGTGTACAATGGCAGGTATTAATGAATCAAGTTTACACAGGGAGGATCTAGGGTTGAGACAAGGTGTGTAGACCTGAATGGCAAGGATGACATTGCTATCACTGACAGTAATCGAGAAGAGAAATGTGGGAGGGAACTGTAAGACACAAACAAAGCCAGAGACCTATTTATCAATATAATAAGGAAAGCAGAGGGATTTTATGAGGCCTCATCTCCCATGAAACCAGCCTGGGAGGAGGTCATTCATTGCCACCATGGTAAGTGTGCATCACGTTCTAAGCTTTTCTTCCATACTCCCTTTTCTCCCTTTCTTCCTCCTTTTCAAGTTTCTTAGGCTTATCTAGATTCCGTAAAATAAAAAATGGTGGAGATTGCTCTCCCATGACTGTTTTTGCAATGGTTTAAATGGCAGTAATACTTGCATGGGCTTTTGAATTAAGAGTTTAGATAAGAATGCCCCATAGCCCATTACGAGGTAACAAAGCAGAGGGGGTGGACTTTGTTCTCATATTATCTGTCAGGCACCAACACCACTAACAGGGCCCTGCCCAGCCCTCTGGGGCTTCCTCCACCCTGCCCAGGACCCCATGTCAGCCGCCTGTGACCATCAGTACCTGCCCCAGCAGTGCTGCTTTCCAGCCCCCCGTGGCCCCACTGAGCTGGGCTCACTCGTGAGCCAATGTCAGTGTGGGTCTGCCTGATGATCTGGTCTCTTGGCTGAACCTGGCCAACATCTCCAGGTCTTCACTGTTCAGGGGCAGTGGAGATGGGACAAGGCTGGTGAGGCTCCTGCCCTGCTGGCCATATGGTTGCACTTGGCTCCCAGCTCCCCATCCCGAAGGGAGAAGCTGTCCCTCACTGCTCCCTGACAATATCAATGGGAAGTGGCCATACTTACAAAATCAAAAGCCTGTGATCTTTCTGTCTACAACTGCAGGAAAGAAAATAGAGACAGTTTTGATCACACAGTAAGGACTGCATTCCAGTGTGTGAGTGACTGCAGTGCATTTATTCTCATTCCTCTTTAAACGTCTGTGGTAATTTACTGGATATTTTTCCATGTTCCTTTCTATACTCATTCCCTTAAACTTGTTCTTCTCCATCTTTATTTCACTGAATTATACTTTGCATTTTTTCCACTCCCATTCTCAACCTCCCTTTCCCACAACATCGTTTGAGCAGGCTACACAGCCTTTCTATTTCCCATGGCCCTGGATCTGCCACTTTTCGTCAGGTTGCTTCTCCCTGCCCCTCTGGGGTTTTTTCTGTCAAGCTCTGTGCTGCCTTTTCCCATGTACTCTTTTTTTCTCCTCACTTTGGTTCCTTTCATCCTCAAATTGGCTCTTCCTTTCACTTGCTCTTTTGTGGGCAGGTTGGTAACAGTTTTAGCACACTGGCAGCCTAACTGGTGTTGGCATCCCTGAAAAGGAGGATTTTAAGGAGTGATTTTAGGTGAAAAACGCAATAGCTCTGTAGGTGCTTCAGAAACTTCTTCCAAAAGGGGGGGCAGCAGAGGAGAAAGCAGAAGCTATTTCATAGAATCACAGAATTGGCTGGAAGGGACCTCAAGGATCATCTGGTCCAACCTTTCTTGGCAAAAGCATGGTCTAGACAAGATGGCCCAGCACCCTGTCCAGCTGACCCTTAAAAAGAGTCCAATGTTGAGGAAGCCACTGCTTCCCTGGGGAGATTATTCCAATGGCTGATTGTTCTCAATGTGAAAAATTTTCCTCTTGTGTCCAGTTGGAATCTTCCCAGGAGTAACTTGCACCCATTACCCCTCATCTTTTCCATGTGACTCCTTGTAAAAAGGGAGTCTCCATCTTCTTTGTAGCCACCCTTTAAATACTGGAACATGGTGATAAGGTCTCCCCTAAGCCTTCTTTTCTCAAGGACAAACAAACCCAATTCTGTCTCCCTTTCCTCATATGGCAAGCTGTCAAGTCCTATGATCATCTTGGTGGCCCTTCTCTGGACCCTCTCCAGCCTGTCCACATCTTTTTTGTATAGTGGGGACCAAAACTGAACACAGTATTCCAGGTGTGGCCTGATAAGCGCTGAATAGGGCGGGATAATGATGTCTTTATCTCTGCTGGTGATGTCTTTGTTGATGCAACCCAGCATCCTGTTGGCTTTCTTTGCCCCAGCAGCACACTGTTCACTTATATTGAGCTTGTTGTCCACCAGGACCCCTAGATCCCTTTCCGCAGAGCTGCTCCCCAGCCATGCAGATCCCAGTCTGTGCAGCAATCCTGGATTATGTTTTCCCAGGTGCAAGACTTTACACTTGTCCTTGTTGAACTTCACAAGGTTCTTGTTAGCCCACTCTTTCACCCTATCCAGTTCTTCCTGCAGGGTCGCTCTCCCTTCCACTTCCCTGCTCAGTTTGGTATCATGAGCAAACTTCATCAGGGTACACTTGACTCCATCATCCAGATCACTTTTGAAGATATTAAACAGCATTGGGCCCAATGTCGATCCCAGGGGCACCCCACTTATGACAGGTTGCCACTTCAAAAAGGAGCTAGTTACCTATCAGCCAGAGGCCTGTCAGCCAGTTCCCCACCCACCATGCAGATGGCTTGGCTAGAACGTAACACATCAGTTTCTCTAGGAGGAGGCTGTAGGGAACTATGTTGAAAGTCTTGGAGCAATCCAGGTAGACAATGTCCACCGCTTGCCACGTATCAACCGAGCAGGTTACTTTGTCATAGAAGGCGATCAGGTTTGTCCAGCACGATTTGCCCTTGGTGAATTCGTGCTGGCTTTTCCCAATCACGTGCTTCATCTGAGTGTTTGCTTGTTAGCAAGGGCTAATGGTAGCAAGGGCTAATGGTAGCAGGGGCTAGCAATATGGCTGTTCAGAAAGTAAAGTTGAGCTTTTAATACTGCATGAGAAATGACAGGTAAAGAAAAACCTTGGAAGGCAAGACAGGCTGATGTCATGGGATGAACTAGAGAAAGAGGCTAAAAGACAGGTATAAGAAGGTGGTGTAATGAGAATAACAAGGAGTTTAATGATGGCAATGAGGAAGGTAGCACTGCAGTTGCTGAGAATAGAAAGAAATCTGATGCAATAACGGAGGGCTGAGAAAATCAATGCAGGGAACAAGAATTTTAGCTTGCACCTGTGTTGCAAATTGTGACTCTGTACCTGCCTCACTGCTATGATGTGTGCTATTCTGTAGGACACCCCTGTCAGCCTCTTCCTCAGTAGCCCCCAGTCTAGCTCATCTATTGTCTCCCTCCTGAACTTGTACTTGTTTTTGCATAACACCTTTCGGCCCTTGCTGCTGCATGTGAGATGATGTCAGACCCTGGCTCTTGTTGGGAAAATGACCCAGATCAGATGGTTCTTCTAGCCCTTGGCTGTCTGCAGCCTGCTGGAGGTTCCTAATCCACTAATGATTTTCCACTTCATGGAGCAGGCCAGCCTGCCTGCTGAGACTTCAGTTTCTGGGGTCTCCCTCCGTTATGTCCATCCATAGCGAGTTGTACAAGAACAAGGGAGCTGCAGATTTGGGTGAGCAAGGGTCTTGTTTCTAAAGGTGCAATTCACCCTGTTAGAACAGTACACTCAGAGCTACATGCAGCAAAGCTTGTTTTTCCCATTTATTTTTTATTCTGGCTGTTTCTGAGGGGTTTCTACACGTCATCACCTCCTCACCTTCTATGTACCCATGCACATATCAGTATGTATGTATTTGCAGTTGTCTTTTTGAAGGGATTAACAAGGCTTAAGTATAGAATGTGGCTCAGCCACCAAGAATGTTATCTGTTTCCAGAGATTTTCCCTACCTTCCACTGAGCTGCCCTACTGGTACCTTTTTTTTATGTCTGGCTTCAAATGTATCAGGAACACACATAAGTATTGTTATAATTTCATTCTTTTAATCTGGAAAGTCCCACTTATCATCAAGTAGGGTGCAGAGGATCACCCCATATGCTCAGCTGTGCCCAAGACCTATCTTTGCAAAAAATTAGCTTGGGACACACCTTTGTAAGTTTATCACCAGGAGACCTTAAATCCTTATCAGCCTACTTAGTTAGTTTACTTGGAGCAAATAATGTGCCAATGTAACTGATATTAATGGATTTCTGAACTACACGTATGTGTGTATATATATGTATACATGCATACAGTTCAGAAATATATATACATATATACACACACGTACACACGAGTGTGTGTACATGTATTTCTGTACTTGGGTAATAGGTGCCATACATGAAGACTTAACATTATTCAACATTTCCAGTTATAAGACTTCTAATTGTTTATAAAAGTATCAAAATATTGGGTTTTTAGACTGATTTTTTTTTTTAATACTTCTTTAAAAACTGCAGGTTTTTCAATTGCAATGGTTCAGCAGTTCCAGGAGAAGGATTAGGGAATTCTCTGTTACGAATCATTGTTTCAGCAGTTCAAGGACAGAACGATGTACCAGTGGTACCTGTTAAAGGCAACGCAATGTACTCTGTCAGTGCCTGTGCTAGGAATAAACCTGCATGGCAGGAGGGAGAACTTCAATGTGAGTGTGATGTGCTAGATCATGTACTCACATGACTTTATCATTAAAACATCTTTGAACTGTCTAAATATTTCTTAATTGAAAGAGTACCAGTGATCCTATATCCGACCTTGTTTTCCTCAGGGGAAAGGGAACTCATTACGAAACCAAACTTGGTGGTTGGCTAAGTGTGACTGGTTGTGGTGTAGCTACATATGGTACAAACAGTTAAAGTCCAGGCCGTTAAGAGACATATGTGATGGTTGCATAAGGTCTAGTATCACAAAATGGAAAGCAAGTATGAGACAAATGAACCAAGAGAAAGCAATTTAACAGGAAAAAATATCTGGTAACTCAGGCATATGACATCTTTGTGAGGACCCTGGGAAAGTAGAATCTCTTCATTGAGACAGAGGGTTCTACTGGGTCAAATGATCCAGCCTGATCTACAGGAGATGTGCAAGTAGGTTGTCAGCTACTGCGCCATACCCAGTATAACATATAGGAAAAGGGGATGTTGAAAGTAATTAAAAGCAGAATATTGTCATAAATTTCTTGAAGGAAATAGAAGGATGGAAAGAACATTTTATGGTCAGCAAACTTGAGAACAAAGATATGAACAATGTGATGCAACTTTGTTGGGGTTTGTTATGAGGAGTGTGTATATTGGGGAAGACAAGAATCTTAACAATGGATTAGTAGAGGGAGATGGTAGAATTAGCGGTAGTGCAAAGAAGGTTGGAATTCAGTAAATATTTCTCACTTCATGAGGGCTTTAGGCCTTTTTGCCACCTCGCATCCCCATGAGATGATTTGCATTGCTTTCGCCAATAATCTGTTCCCCATTTGTTGCCACTCCTAGCTTGAGCAATTGCTCTGGTTGCTGTCTCCTAGAAACTTTGTATTATGTTATAAGAAATGGATCTCACCAAATTGACTTCCTATTTTTATTTGGGTTTGGTTGATTAAGGTAATAACATTGATATAGTGGATTTAGAATTGTATAAAGCATATGACTTGAACTGCAGCATGTTTTGGCTAAGAAGCTAGAAAGCCACCAAACCAGCTAGACACACAGTGAAGGAATTAAACACTAGTTAACTGACAGGCCTCAAAAAAATCTCATCACCTGATAGAAATGCTTCTGAAAGGGTTCTGCAAGAAAGGATTCTATAAGGATCATTCTTCTTACTGCCTGGTTTACTGTTTAGTCATGTCCAAGAAAGAGTCATAAAATGATTTCCGATGAAATCTGCAGAATGCAGTAAGACATGCAGAGTTGAAAATATTAAGCCATAGGTACGTATGGTTAATCTATAATGATGGGATCTGAAGAACAAGCAAAAACCAACAGCACAGTGTAAGATTGTTACCTGGACGATTTTATGCTTCATTTAAAACAAAAAACAAACACAAAAACCCCACAACCCCCCCCAGCTATGTGTAAAAAGAACAAAGCAGATTAATTACCTATATTTAGTTTTTAGTATTTTCTCCTCTCTTTGGGGATATGTTAGTTCCGAACAGACATTTAGATTTCTGACTCCTTGCTGCATCACTTTTCACTAGAAGGCATGTCTGCCTTTTTTGAGTCCTATGGTACTGTATTTCCACCTTGCGTGTGGAAGCCCATTCTGCTTCCCTTTGGTTACAGCTATTTATTATGGAGTTGTTGTGTTAATAGAGTCATCACACCTTGACTGAGGAATGCCGTGTAGTTACCCAGTCACCTTAAATCACACTTAATTCAAGGTAGGATGAGGTAAAATGCAAATAGAAGTATTAATTCATTACATCTAAAATAGACAACACAATTAGAAATATCTGGAACAAACGTAAGTGAAGAAATAGAAGAAAAAGTTCATCTGATCTACTGACACTGAATGTATCTCAAAGATGTATTTTTGTTTGGGATTTTTGTTTCCCTTTTTTATTTTCAGGTGACTTGTCCCTCTTCTAACAAAATGGCTCTCAGAATTTTCTTTCCTCCTATCCCTCAGGTTGCTCTTAGGTTATTTTCATTGTTGGAGACCTTGCATTACACACAACTCTGTATTGGGACCTCCCATCAGAAAACGTCTTCAGCAGAAGCCTTCGGATTTCACCTTCAGGTAGCTTCTGTGGATCATCATCTTGACCTCACTTGTTGATGGATGATTTTAGCTCTTAGAGCCAGTCTGCACTTTGAAGTTTTCTAACGGGTCCAGACGTGCCATCGTGGGTAGAAATACTGCATTTGTTTGAATGAGCATTTTAACAATTTAATGTAAACACAAGTAAATTGCTAATATATGTGACTGCAGATTTGTTCATAATGATGTTTACAGGTCAGAGATAGCGAACAGTTATCCCTCACCATTTCTCAGGTTATACCTACACTAAGAGAGATTTAATAATTAATAATGCTGTCAACTGTATGAGGTTGAAGATATTCTGGTAAAGATGAGTGATATAATAATCACCTGTAAGCCCTGAAAGGAAGAAGCCTTTTGTGCAAGTACATTTTCAGCAATTTAACATCTGCCATCTCAGAAAACACAGGCAACCAGTTTCCATTATGGCAGCTGGGGTTTATGTACATCCACGCTGAGGGGAGGTGCAGGCAAGGGGCACCACAAATAACTTCCAGAGTGGTCCTGTTGTATCTTTATTTAAAAAAAAAAGACAAAAAATTGACGTTAGATCCTCAAGAAATCCAGGCAATGATGTTTTTATTGCCAATAGGTTCAGGGTGAAAATTCGAAGGGTGAAAATTCGAAAGGTGAAAATGGAAGACAGTGTTGCTTGACTTTTTTGATAGTGCAGACTTTATGGGACAGAAATAGAATGTCATGTTTGCCAGTGGTTGTGGTTTTGCACTTAATTTTGCTACTTCCAATAAAAAATTATGAACAGCATGCTGATAAAGAGCTTTCTAATGGGGGCAACACAGTAAGATTGCACAGAGGACGCAGAGAGCTCTCTCTCCAGGAAGTGCAAGGGGACAGAATGAGTGAGCACAGGAGCAGGAGTACTTTGAGTGTTGGTCTCATTGGCTGCCTCTCCTTTTATCTGTGAAAATGGAACATCTTCTTTTCTGTTGTTTCCTCTGCTGTTTCTACATACTTTGTGCCATAGTGAACCATTTTGGGGCTCTTACGCTGCAGCAACAGCAGCAAACATATATGGGAGAATTAATCTATTGTTAGCAGTTAGCATTCTCTGCTGGAGTGTGGAAGAGTTTCTCCTGCAGCAAATTCTAATTTATTTGTACAAAGTGGAAAGCTTCAGGGCAAGAGATGGGAAGAATCTCATCCTGAATGCATCATAGGCTTGCGGATAGGCCTGTTGCAGGTTACAGAAAACTTTGGACTCCCAGACTCCAAGAAGTAAGGTTATTTAAAAAAAATACATCTCTATAATCCTAAATGAGGCTATTGTTACACAATGTGAAGGGATAGATGAGTTTGCTTGGCAGAAACACCAGCTTTGAATGAGAAGGGAGGAGTATTTGCTCATATGCAGTTCATTGTTCTGAGAAAGGGGGGAATTTTGTAATACTTCAAAATGATCACATTATTTGTCTGTTTGGTTTAACAGTATAATTACGGTGAGTCTTTTTCATAAGGAGAATTTTTACTTATTACCAAAGCCTGTTTTTATAGGGCTTGAAAGGTCTTTCTGCTATTGTAAATTTTGTAAGAGAATACTGTGTTACCTTTGTTATATCAGTCATACAAAATCTAACCTATATTATCTTTCTTTTTGACAGAAAGGCACATTTCTACTTTAGAGATCACTTCATCCTCCTTCCTGGGAAATGAATCAGAAGGTGTTAGTTTTCCTTCTCCCAAATTTTATTTTTGGGATATTTCTTTTTGGGTTTTTCTATAAGAGACAAAAAAACCTAACAGGTGAGTAAAGAGTTTACCAACAGAAAGACTTAATGTTTTCTAGAACCAGGGACACCTTTCCCAAATGTGTTAGAAAGTAACTGTGGAGCTTAAGTGATAAACAATACTATGAAAATATCCAAGGCCTTGTCACTGTGATAGCTATCATAGAATCATAGAATTGTTTAGGTTGGAAAAGACCTTTAAGAACATCTAGTCCAACCATTGACCTTACTCTACCAGGTCTTAGCAATGTATGGGAGGAAGAGCACTACAAAAACCAGTTGACATTATAAGTGTTAGAATATCCATCTTTCTTGGAGTAATATTGCTAACATGTTGAATGTTTTCATTTTAACATACTTTTCAGTAAGTAGGATAGTTTTGCCATAGTAGAGTCTGGTCCCAGTAAACAAAAAATTGATTTTAGCATCTACATTATTTTTTGTATGCAGGGAGATAGATTGAGTGCTCTGGTTGTCACAAAGAAAGACTTATCTAAGGCTATTTCACACTAAGGCTTTGAATTTCTTCCTTCTTTGATTGCAGTTGCTTTTCCTGATCCCACTGAAGATTGGCTGGCAATTCAAAATGATCGCAAAAGCACACTGGCTTCTGTCTGCCTGAAGAACAACCTTCTTAAATTAAGAAGCAAATTGGATTCTCATGTTGCAAACCAGCTCTTTGTGGAGCATAAACATAAATTTATCTACTGTGAGGTCCCCAAGGTAGGCTGCTCCAACTGGAAGAGAACTATTTTTCTTCTACAAGGAGACTTGAATGTGGAAGCTTCTGAAATTGAGCATGACCACATCCACCAAACCTCAGTGATCAAAAAGCTGGTTACTTACCCTCCTGCCATACAAAAGGAGTTTCTGAACAATTACACCAAAGTGATGTTCACCAGACATCCCTTGGAACGGCTGGTTTCAGCTTACAGAGACAAACTTCTGCACTCTGAGCCATTCTACAGTATCACTGTTGCTAATGAGATTAGGGCAATGTTCAGGAAAAACAAAAATTCTTCTGAAAAAGTGAGTTTCCAGGAGTTTGTCAACTTCATTATAGCAAAACCACCAAACACTCTTGACATTCACTGGAAACCGATGTTTCTGCTCTGTGATCCTTGCAACATTCACTATGATATTCTGGGTAAGTATGAAACTCTTAGGTTAGATTCTGAGCACGTTCTGAAGGTCATTGGAGCGCCAGGGAGCCTGCACTACCCCAGCTTGAAGAGGTATGGCTCAGAGAAACGAACTAATGGTGATATCACCTTGGAGTATCTCAGACAACTGAACTCAGAACAAATTGAGAAGATAAATAAATTGTATCAAATGGATTTTGTCTTGTTCAACTATACTGTGAAATACGAGGATTATTTTTCCCTGAATGACTAATGTAGGTTAAACAAAGAATAGTTTCCTTTGTACAAAATGGGCAGAACTTGTCCTCACAGGTGCTTGATAGATGGGTTGGTGACTGCTGCTGAGATTTTACTGGTGTTTGGAGACATGCTTTGTCATCCTAAGCACTCTTATAACAAATCCCTGCCATGATCTGTTGTACTATACAGTACTTTACATATATGAAATTATTTCCTTCATGTTGATCATTAATGGCATATGTTTGTTTTGTGAAGACTGCTTATAAATGATAGATTTTGATCTGTTGGTAAGAGATAGGGGAAGGATGAAGAGTCTTGTTTTTCACAGTGAGTATTTTAAAACACCATTTTAAAATGTAAATTATTTTAATTCTTTATTAGAAAAAAGCATACAAAGCAATAAATAATCTGCTTTAGAGCCAAACCACTCTCTGTCTGCAAGAGCATCAGTCATGAATCCTGTAGGAAAGGAACAAATGACTTGAGATGCTTAAAGCTGCATTACACAGAACTTAATGCCTGATTATATTCCCCTCTGGCAGTGCTCTCACCACAGCCCACCAGCCTCATCCCTCAAGCAGTATAGTTGGCAGCAATCCAGCCAGGGTTTCCCTTATATCTCTTCAAAATCTTCTGATGAGCAGGTCTGGTGTTCATGGTGACTTTGCAAACTCTTAAGGTGGATCTTAACTGTTCTCCAAAAACACCACCCAGTCAACTGACTGGCCAGTCAGCACAGAGAGGGACAATGTTTGTGCTTTCCCCATTTGTGCCTGCCTGGAGCCCATAAGCTGAGCCCTTGGGATTTACCTGAGCACGGCACTTAGGTGGAGGCACGTAACCTCAGATAATACATTTGTTCTACCTGTTGCTTTCTCACTTTACAAGAGATTGAGTGCAAATAAATTGTAGAATTATGGTGAGGGAAGCAATGAAGCATGTGGGAGAAGCAACTCAAACGATTATCCAATTCTAATATTCCTAGGTGGCTTTGGTTTAGATCACTGAGGGGTCTATAACTGCTACTATTTTAAGTACAAGACTTGCTCCATTCATACATCATCAGTGTTAGCATCATCTTTGGGGGATGTCAGTATCTCAGGAGCTAACTTGAAAACCTCTCAAATGCGCTGAGTTCCTATAAGCTATATCTGCAAATGTACAAAGGCTGGCAGGCTGGTCTTGGATCCAAAATTGGCTCGCAGCTTCTCATTACATAGGAAAGGACAGGAACAAAATAACTTAATCACACTGCAGCCACAAATCTGTATAGCCATCACTGCCAGCAGCATGGCCAAGGGAGAGGGAAAAGGGGACTGGGAAAAATGGATGCAATGGGATTTGAGTCATGAAGTTTGTGAAGAGAGCTCCTAGTGTAGGGAGTGGGATGCAGGGGTGTTCTATCCCAGAGGGAAGATGAAGTGATATATTGGACATCAGCTGGAGACACTGATGAGACCCATGATGACAGGAAGAGTCTGAGGAAGAAGCTCTGTGTGTCCCTTCTTGACAGCAGGTGGTACACAAAGCCAGGACTACCATTCAGTCCATCTGGCAGCACTTGCATGGCTGACTCTTCCATAAATAGGGCAGCTTTGGCACAGGGAGAGATCCAAAGTGAGAAGACCAAGCAAGAACAGCAAAACAATTTTTTTTAAAAATAGCTTGTGATTTTATGTGGAGTGATTCATGGTTCTGGATCTTACCCTCACCACTACCGTATTTGGTGTCCCCACAGTCCTACTATCCCCCAACACTGGATTGCTTGTGCTGCCCTGGCAACCCTGTAGTTCCTGTGGATTTTTTTTTTTTTTTACTTTTTTATTGTGCTAAGGCAGAGGAAGCTGGAAATGACTCCCATCAAAGTTAAGGCTATACAGAGGGATCAGGTCCCTCTCTCCCTCTCTCTTTCCTGAATCAGAGACATCTCCAGCTACATGCTTCTCCTACATTCTTTGCCAGATCATGCAGAGGAAGAGGGGAGTAAGATTTGCTTTATAACTTGCTTCTGCATGATAGATCCCACCAGAGCTATAAGCTTCAGCAAAGATACTTTAATTTTCTTGCATCATCAGGCAGTCTAGGAAAACTCTGAAGAAATGATACTGACAGTTTGATAGCTGTCTTTGCTATCAGCACTCCAGTGTTAACACTCCCCTCCAGTTTATTGCTGTTAGATATGAGTGGCTTTCTATTCTTATTTCCCCTTTCACACAGCATCACATACTCTTCCTACAGTGGTGACAGAAAACAGATGGCCAATTCATTCATCACAAGCACTAGTCGGTAACAGAAGGCTATCTGTTGATGCAGAAAGATACCTGTAACTATTCATGACAGACTTTCAGATTTGACATTTGCCTACAGTAAGCTGTAAATAGCACGTTGCCTGGAACCACTGGGTGGTGTAATGCTGTTTAGCTGGTGTGGGTCTCAACAAAAAAAACCTGCAGAGGACATGTGTGTGCATGTGTGCACATATGACAACAGTTTAGGAAGCAGTGTCACCCAAGAATGGTGTAAGTTGTACATTACCAATACTAACAAAATGAGAAGAACTGGTTGATATCTGTTGGAAAATAGAAAAAATGGACATTACCTTATAAAGGATCTTGTAACATTCCCCTGCAGGCATCTTTTAATGCTCAACCCAATTTACTGCATTTCCATTTCTGTGAGCTTGAGAATACTCCCTAACACTCCCCCACACTCAAGAGCTGCTGTGTAGTGGTGCAGGAGTGCATAAGAGTTCTGCAATGTGTTTCAGAGTTAATGAAAATAATGGCGACTTGCTATATGTTGTAAAAACCTTTCACAGCTTGCAGAGATGGGCATGGAAGTTTGGGCTGAGCTCAAAAAATGAGTCTGCAGGGGAAAATTGCAAGGTCTTTAGTACTTGCATTGAGTTGGCTGTATCTTCTAGCAATAGCTGTCAAGCGGCAATGCTTGCGGAAATCTCTGGTCTATAATATTTCCTAGCGTGTGATCGACTGCCCGTTGCCCGGAGCAGTGGGGACTGTGCCACCTTGTTTATTCCCCAGGTGAACCCTAGGGCTCATTACACTGGACGGCATTGTAAGTTCGCTGATGGAAGGGCTTACTGTTATTTCATTCTTGGTATTGTAATATAATAAAAGTTGATGAAGGCTCTAGAGTCTGTCCTAGTTAGCCCACAAGAATTGCAAGACACCTGTAGACTTTATGATGAAAACGATGACTATCTCTTCATGGCCTGGGAGAGAGATTTCCTGTTCTGTCTTCCCTACAAGTGTACTGTCCAGAACAAAGGCTCTAGGCTGAGCCAGCCTCCCTCCTGCCTTTTCCTAGGGAAGAACCCCCAGTGGAGCTTCTTTCCTTTGGGTGCTAACTCTAGGACATGTTTTCCTGGGAGGAGAGCGGGTGCTTGCTGTTGGGAGCAGGGGCAGAGGTGGCGTGACGTGGCTCAGGGCTCGGGCCCTGGGGTGTTGCCATAATTAATCTTCTGGTTTATTGTTATATGCCTGTGATATGACCATTGTTATATTTCATGTATAATT
This sequence comes from Burhinus bistriatus, assembly GCA_013397275.1. Classification (NCBI taxonomy): domain Eukaryota; kingdom Metazoa; phylum Chordata; class Aves; order Charadriiformes; family Burhinidae; genus Burhinus; species Burhinus bistriatus. The sequence continues at coordinate 39,146 of VYXH01001842.1, forward strand.
ACCATAATAAACTGTGGCGAGTTAAAACATTAATCTTTTTGTTCATCCTGCTCAGTAATATCTGTTTAAAAAAAAAAAAAACAAAAAAGACTCGGAGCTGTTCCATCAAATCATAACATAGGCCACATGCTATTAGACAACAATAAATACAAAGCTGCTTGGCTCTGCTTTGGTACATTAATATAAAGCTGTCTCACAGGACTTTTAAAGAATTGAAAGAATTAGCAAATACTAATGAGTGTTCCAGTTTGGAGAAAAGATGGAGCTAAGCAGGGAAAGGCAGAGAAACAAAAAATCTTGCAAAGTCAAGCCTATCTATCAGCAGTGAGGAAGTAAGGGAGAATTTGCCCATTCTCATGGATATCCATGCACACATCCTTTCAGGACAGGTATCCACAAACCTGACATCATACATTCTTCATGAAGGTGTAACAGATCTGACAGTTGATCAGTGTATGTCAGCAATGGAGAGCATGTCACCAGTTGTTCCTTGACGCAGACATTTTCTCCACTTAAAAGTGATGGTTCTGCCCATAAGGAGTCCTCATTTTTCATACAGTTTTGAATGTGAGTCTTAACAGGTAAACCATGGTTAGTGGTTTCTTGTTCAGAGAACTTCCCAAAGCAGGACAGCTGTGAACAGAATAAAAGGTGTCCACAGAAGAACAGTGTGAGCAACGAAACTTCGCCTGTTTGCTGCTACACAAAAGTGTCCTCTGACCAAAGGTAAGAAGAGGAAACACCACCTGTGCAAGTCATTGCACATCGACCGAACTGCAGCCCTCATGGCTCACAGTTAGAAGGTGATTCTATTTCTGCATTCAGACTGCTAATATGTCAAAAGTTTTAATCTCTATGGTCTCCAGTTTTCTTGGCTTGTCTGTCATAGAGGTATGACAGGAAAAGGAAAAGGAAAAAGGAAAGAGGAAAAGAAAAAGACACTAATGATCTGTGATAGCAGTGTAGGCCTCGCATGATTTCTCCCTGCCATAGCACTTCTTATCTCCCTGCCTTCCAGAATTATATGCTAGGTCCTGCTTTAGTATAAAACAAAAAGTTATTAAATTATATAACTTACATAAATCAATGCAAACCAAATAAAATCAAAACAGGCAGAGAATTTACTTGATAGAAGTGTCTGAAATTACAGGAAATCCTTTTGGAAGTTTTGACTGGGTATCAAATGTACACAGGTGTGCCGTTGTCGCAGAAGGAGTGATGCATTTCACTCATAGAGAGAAGCAGCGATACATTTATTGATATAAAACAGGGATTTAACAAAGTTTGATGGTAAATGCAACAGTGGTTTAACAAGATTCGATGGCAAGGCACACTTGGCTATTTACTGCACAGAGGACAGGGTCCAACAGAGCTGTCAGGGAGACCCTCCCATTGAGTCATGAGTTTCAGAGAGGACCCCCTTGCTTCCTAAACTCCTTCTCGGAGAGGAGTCTAGGTGTGGCTGGATCCAATTCTAGTCCCAGACTTGGTCAATGGTTTATGTCTAAAGGATTATATATGCGCAATCAATCCTTTATATCACTTAGCTAAGATTCCAAAGTTCAGCATGCTATTAGTCACTTACCGGGGATCTGTTGCGACAAGGAATCTCTGAACCTTGAGGATTAACCCTGAGGGTGTCCCTACCCATGGGAAGATCCTGGCGTGCAGTCCGCTGCCGTTCAGGAGAACTGAAAGGGCTCCTGTGCTGTTCACTATTTATGAGGGTAAGATGATTGACCTATAGTCATATTTGTGCATTGACCACAGAACCAATATTGCTCAAATTAACCCTTGGCTATTGTGTCGTTATCTGTCTCCTCAAAACCATGTTAAGCCAGATGCAGCCATCATGACTAGATGTACCCATTATGACCACCACAAGTGGTTATCACTTGAGCATGGTTATGGGAGATAAAGGTCAGGTTGATGCCTGGGGAGGGGGAGCACACTGTCACAGCAGTTACAATGCTGCTTCTAGTAAGAATTATTTTAAAAGAAAAAGCTCAAGTGATCATAAATCTCAGTCAGTACACTGAGACTAAAATTCCAATGAATCAGCAGATCAAAAATGAGTTATACACCACAGGATCAGGTCTGTAAAAGGGAATTGGCTCGACACCGTTTCAGCACTACCTGTGTGCATGTCACCTTTGTTCACAACTAGAACACTTTCTTTATACCTCCAGCATCCTTCTTGTAGCTTCGTCTGGAGATGTACCAAAGCTTAGCAAAATGAAAGGGCTTTCTCAAAAAGATCCATCATCTCATCCTGTAGAGACATTGTTAATGAGTTTATACATTGTTCATGATGTCCCACCAAAGGTACAACAGGTCAGCCATTACTGGAGCTCAGAGCAGAGCTTAGCATGATTACCTAAAGCCAGGTAGGCATACTCAAGTTTATATTTCTGTGATTTAGCAGAAGTATGGGGAAAACTTTTTACCTACAAATCTACGACTAATATCCCAACTCCCACCTCACTTGATTGCATTGTCCCAGATCCCTTCTTCAGTATTCACCTGAACTTCATGTAGGGACTCCTGCTGAGTTCCCACAGTTAGAGGCCACCAAACAGGTGCTGCAGATGCTGACTTATTCAGGCACAGGTTGTTGCCAGGTGCATGTTGCTGGATGTATTGCAGCTATTGTAAGAAGGCTTTTTGTGTGAGAAAGTTGGTCAAGCACCTGCTCCACGCGTGAGATATTACTACCAGGTGAGATGTAAATATAAATGAACGATGTTTGGAAGGCATTTTTCCCCCTTAAAATAAACTTCCATTCAGATAGTTTTAGTGGGTAAGGGAGAAAGCTAATTTGGGATCATTGATATCAAGTTTCAGAGGCCCTGTTAATTATAAACCAAAAGAGACAGGAAACCCTCTCTCATGAGGGGCCATCATTCTCTGCAGGGTTAAATTTTGTTTACCCCCAGGGATTTGTTAAGATTTGTCCCCAGGGGTGCCTATATGGGAAAGGAGCCCCTTGAGACTTCTAGCTTTTGATAAGCATAGAAAAATAGAGTGATGAAGTTGGGAGAGAATCCATCTGACATCTGAACATCGAACAATTGATTCTGCGTCCATCCTGTTCCAGAAAGACAGCACAGGTAAGAAAAAAAAAACAGGGGGAAAATCAATCCCGTTAATATAAACAAAGTATTATCCTGAAGGTTTTTGATATTCAGTAACTGAATCATACATTTTTTGGTCTTTGTTTTTTAGGTTCCTATCTGGAAGGCTGAGATTATGGGTTTGGCTTTTTTTTTTCTTGCAGCACAGCAACTATCGCTACAGGTAGAGCCCTTTAGGTTTTGTAATTTTAAATACAGTAATGCTTTTGTTTGTAATAATATTCTTTGCTGCTGTGAAGAGCCAGACACCCACTTTGCTGTATACCGTGTCAGAATTTGGATTTGTTCCCCAAGTTCCTGTTGCTGTGGTTTACACGCTGCAGGACTCTCAGGAGTACCCTGTCTTACTGCTGGCAGCTGACTGTGTGCTACGTGTTAGACATCTGTTGCAGCCGCTGCCAAGGCTTTTCATTCTACTCAGGTTTTGGGGTTTTGTTTGTGTCTGAAACAGATTTGGCCTCCACATTCTGCAAACTGCAGGTTTAAGGGTTGATGAGAATATAGTCTCTCTATAATTCTAATACTATAAATAAATAATAGCTCTGAAATAGCTGGTTTAGCCACTTATTTTGTATGTAAACTGTTTTATAAATTCTCATATGAATTTAAGTCTTGCAGCTTTAGTAAAGACCATGTATTGCAATTTCTGTTTGCTTTGCTTTATTTTTTCCTAATTTGTGTTCTAATAACCTTAGATTTTATGAATTTAAAATATTTTTCTGTCTTTTGGGGCAGCACACTGTAAAGCAAAGGTGTAACCAGGTCTACCTAAAAGGGCCCCTAACACGGGTACACACCACACCCTGTGCCGTCCTTTAACTCCAGCCAGCAACTAGGACCACACAGCTGCTCGCTCACTCCCCTCCTCCCCACCCCAGTAGGGTAGGGAGGAGAAAAGGAAGGGAAAGGAAAAAAACTTGTAGGCTGAGATAAAGACAGTTTAACAGAGCATTAATGGAAGAGGACAATAACAAATAATAATGGTAAAAGAACATACAAAATAAAGTGATACAACACAAGTTGCTCTCACTACCCAATGACTGGTTGCCCAGCCCATCCCAAGCAGCGATCACAGATCCCTGCCCCCCCGGCCAACCCCCATTTATGAATTCAGCATGACATGTATAGTATGGAATATCTGTTTGACCAGCTTGTCCTGTCTATGCTCCCTCTCAGCTTCCGTGGGAAGCTGAAAAAGTCCTTGACTAATATAAACATTACTTAGCAACAACTAAAACAATATGTGTTACTAACATTCTTCTCATACTAAATCCAAAACACAGCAGCTACTAGAAGGAAAATTAACTCTGTCCCAGCTGAAACCAGGACACCCTGAAAACTTAATTTTATCATTGATGGGGAAGGTGTCTATATTGATTATAATGATCTTGTGTTTGAAGGGCAAAATACATAAACAAATCAGTACATCGATGAATATTTCCTGCTCTCTCCCTCAGGATACGGCATAGCAACTGTGCGCATCTCTACGTGAAAGCAAGGAAGGGATGTACTGTTCAGTTATTGGTAATGTTTTACAGGGCATTACTGCAGTGCTTCATATTCCTATCTGACTCTGGAGACTTCCATAGGACATGCCTCCAGGGTGGGAGACACGTGAACTCTGAAAAGTATGGGAACAGTTTTTGATACAGGTACGCATTAGCAAACTGATTTAGATGCTTACACAGCATTACATCAACCTGTCAGAGCAGTGAACATGGCTTATCCTACAGCTATGTATGTGGAGTGTTTTCCAGTTTTGAATTAAGGCTAAAGAGGACTCCAGATCAAAATTTTTCACTTCCAGGGTTAATGCTGTAGTCTGAAAAGAAAGTAAGATTTGGTTGCTGTGGCTGTTGAGTTTTGGGAAAATCACAGTCCTTTTTCTGCAGGACAGGTGTACCCTGTGCACACTGACCAGCAAGAATGCCTCAAGGACTGTGAGCTCAGGACTGTCCAGCCTGGAGATTTCAAGCGGCCATAGGCAGGAGAGATTACAGATCTTGGGAAGTACCACCACAGTACTTCAAGCATCTATGAGAATATATTCATTAAATGCTTGGCTCCAACAGTGTACATGAGAGATTAGAACAACTGTGCTTTTGATCTCTAGTGCTTACGATGGTGTTCTCCTCTCTCCTCTCCTCTCCCCTTGAAATGAAGAGCTAGCAGTGGTCTCCACAACACCTTACACCTGGAAGAGGAGAACTGGGAAGTCCGAGTTGAATCCTGCTATTGAAGACTGCAAGAACCTTTGGGACACCACTGAGGGCCAGAAATTGTTTGTAACAAGAAGCCTGGGGACTGCAGCCCAGCGCTGCTGCATCTTGAAGTGGGGCTGGTTACAATAAACACTGGTTCATCAAGGTCTCCTTGTCTCCTAAATTCTGCTCTATAATTAAGCTTACGTTCATCTGACCTACCCCTGTCAAAAGGCCTGGGATGCCAGATACACTGTACTTCACCTTTTCTAGAGAAGTTTTTGGTGGCATTCCTGCAGGTGTTGAAATTAGCATTCAGTACTTTTCCACTGATATGTGTAATTGTTAATTCTCCTGCAAAGAAACCTCCTAGACATCTTAGAAAATGAACCTGGAGGGGACCTCAAGAGACTGTTCCAAGATTTGTTACCTCTCATTCGCTGGCTCATGGCACCAGAGCCCTGGCCCCCTGCTAAACTTCCTGACTTTAACTCGGGGCCCTGCTGACAATACCAGCTGCTGCCTGCAACTGGCCGACAAGCTCTTCATCAAACAGTATAGCAAGCCATTTTTTTCAGGCTTTGCACACTGGTTATGTTTCGCAGAACTTTTGTTCATCTTTCCTGCTCGCCTTTGAATTCTCTCCAGTTGCAGCTGGTCTGCACCTCTCCTGAAGCACGATGCCCAAAGCTGGGTGCAATCTTGTGACTTTTTGAAAGGGTTTTTGTTTGTTTTTGTTTTTTGGGGAGTTTGGGGGGGATTTTTTTTTTTTCTTTTGGCAGCTAGCACCTTTGGAAAGTACACAGGCTTAAATACCCATACATCTTTGAAGCGAGTAACCAATTACTCATCCATGTTCATATAGGGCCATCTGGTGGTGAAGGATTACCCAAAGAGAGGTAGTTGGTGGCTGCAGTGTTTCAATCCCCTTTTGACCTGAAGTCTTGTATCTCAAGGCTCCCATGCCTGTTCTTTCTTTCCCTCTGCTTTTCTCCTCCTTCCTTTCTGATTATCTCCCTCTTTCTCTAGAATAAGAATTCAGTTTCAATTTGGCCACTAGTGGTTTTCTTGTCCCAGTAGTTTGTTCATGAGTTTGCCACAAGCCTTTCTCCCTAACTTGCTAAGATGTGAAGACTGTCCAGCTTCTGACACTAGGAATTACCTTGTGCTGCTCCAGCAAGAAGTTCTTGTTTCTCTGTTGCACTTAGCTTCTTCCATGGTGAAAGCCTTTTTTTTTTGGCCTGCCACTCAGCAGGAAAATATGGCATTATGGATTTGATTTATCAGCACCCTCGTTAAGCTCTAACAGAACTTTATTGTTCAGTGTTTTATAAAAAAGAATTACGAAGACAGTTAATTTTCAGTTGTCTACATTTGAAAAGTAATTTTCTTTTGTGTGCTTTGATTCATGTCTGTTGTTGTTTCAGGCAGACATTTATCCATTCACCCTCTTTGAGTATCTCTTTGTAAGTTTGATCTTCATGTGATAACCTGAAAAACAGGGTGTGGTGTATGGTTACGTATGATCACCTAAATTGCCATTAGCCATTTTCTGTGTAAAGTGCAGCTCAACACCTCTATTATTAATCTCAGCCAAAATTCTGCTGAGGTTATTTACATGATGAAATCTGAAGATAACATTGTTTTCCAGGAATCCAAATGTGTGTGTATCAAAGGGAAAAGGTTTCCATGAGAATGACCAAAAACTGCCTGTGAGGGAAATGCAGTTCTTAAAATGAAAACCAAGTCATGCAAACAAATTCCTAGACACTTCGTATCAGTCTCCTTGTGTCATCTCAACCCAGTGTTTCCATTTCCGAAGGTGCTCCTGTTCTCACAAGGCAATTTCTCAAACTCTTTGGCAAGTACTTTGATACTGTTATAAGGGAAATCGGATTCATTATTCCTCCAACTGATACACAGAAAAAAACACAAAAGCATTAGGTTCTAGTTAGTAAACAGCATAACTAATTAATACTCACCCTTGCCAACTTAAAAAAAACCAACAAAACAACACAAAACCACAAGCTAAAACCAACGAGTGTTTCTTCAGGTTGATAACAACCCCATCAGGGAAACAAAGGTCTTCCCCTTGCAATTTCAAAGAGGATGTGGTTTTCTTTGTTTCCTGTCTGGTCATCATGCAGCCTTGCAAAACTGTACTTACCTAAGGCAATAATGTATTGGATGCATGAGTAAAATACTCTTGCCATTTTTTCTTTGTTTTGCTGTATTTTTTCCATTATGTTAAAGACCATCTTAATAGTTTTTTATGCCAGTAAAAGCATGGAGTATTCCTCCCCTAGTACTTTTGCAGGGCTATTTCATTTATCGCTGTTTATTAGGACAAATTGTGCAACTAGTCCCATCGAAAACAAACCTGGAGATGAAACAGTGGAAAGCACCATGAGTTCAGGAGGTTGGAGGAATGCTTGATTGCTGAGCCACCTTTTCTATCAGAGGAATCAGAAGAATTTGCTGAAAGGCAATTTGCTGGCTTATAATATAGTAATGTAGTTCCTTCTAAGGAAGAATGGATGGTTTAATCCTGTCTTGCTTTCAGTGTCTTTTTCCAGCTGTCTTGCAAAGAGAAACAAAGATGGAAACCCAATCTAATGATCTGCAATCCCAGTTTAGTTACTGAAAAGAATGCTTTTTACTCTTGGCAATGGTGGAAACACCAAAGACAAGTGCCTGATATTAGTTCAGCACACAGATATGGCAGTATTAACTTTTGCAGCAGGGTCCTGGGTAGTTTGTTCATGTCTCGAATTGAAGAAACCTATCAGAACAATGGTGCAAGAAATCTCAGAATTTATTCAGTAGGCTGAAGAAGAAGACAGAGCAATTTTTATACTGATTTGAGAAAAATAACAAATGAAAAAGGCAGATCCATGGCCCTAGGGAAAGCAGATCTTCTCACAGTCCCCATTATTGATTTACTTCAGCATGAACTGAGCATTAATATTTCTTTAATGCAAAAATCAGAAATTATTTTCCATCCAGCCTACCACCTGCTTTACTTTCAAAATAATATGAAAAAAGAAAAGGTAATTAAAACTACAGACACATTACCACAGAAGAAGCTTGGAAGAACCAGACCTTAAGCATACTTTTTACATGTTATTTTATCTAATTTTTATACTGACCTACTGTTGCCATGTTTAGTGCAATAGGCTGTCCACTGTGATTGGTTATACAGCATCAATGGTTATGTCATGCTTGCATTAGCAGCATCATTATGGCAACAGTGTTATCATTGCTTGACTGTTTAAGAGTCTTATCAGACACTTTTCCAGAAGCATTACGAGTAGCGGTAGTTTTGGGGACTTCCAGATCACGACAGGATATCAGTTCTCTGTTTTGAAGGCAGAACCACAAACGTAACTCAGTACAAACATTAAGCTTTGTTTTGCTTTTAAACACCGCTTTGGTGTACCAGCAGCCTTACAATGACTGGCACTGCCAAAGCAAGCTATCCATAGCTTGTATGGAAACCCGACAGTCAAACTTCACAGGAGGAAGGGGTGGTTTTGGAGGAGGCGGGTTTCCCCGCCGCGGTGGCAGGACCTGGTGGCCGCACCCGGTGGCCAGCCGGGGCCCGGAGCTGTCCGCGGTGCTGAAACGCCGCCCCGAGCCCCCCGCCCGGCGTTCGCCCCCCGGGGCTGGAGGCGAGGCCACGCCGCGGCGGTGGCAGAAAGAGGAGCAACCCCACGGCGCAAGGCTTAGGTTAGCACTGAGGCTGGAAACGTTCTTCTCGTGCTGTATTTTAATTCTGCTGTTCTTCTGGGCGATTTCCATGGATCACTCTTTTCCCCGACACATTTATGATTGCATGGAGGAAGTCGTTACGCAGTATGTTTCCCTGCAACACTCCTCACTTAAAGAACATGCCAGGTACAAGTAGTGAAAAACCCTTTGAAGACAGAGACAATAAGCATGTACTTACATTAGTGCTAAATTTGTTCCTATGACTTCAGGTAAAGAAAGCACGTGTAAGCACTTCTCACAGGCAAATAAATAAAACACATGCGAATATTTAATCTTATGAAACAACAAAAAAACCCACAGCAAATGTTTCCTGAATATTTTTGCAAATTATTTCAATTCTTATTCTATCTTGTACTTCTATTTTTATTCTATATTTCAGCTGATTCCGCAGGACAAATAATTAAGTCTTGTGAATAAAAATGCCTGTCAAGTTCTTCATCATACTGTAATCTAGTCTACAAAGCTGGGCAAATGTGTGGGCTAACAGGCATGCTGCAAATATGCAGTAAGAAGAAGTGGACATTGTTATAGACAGACTGGCACTAATTTGCAATTAAGTCATGCCAAAGAGCACCTAAAAACCTCTAAAAAACATTCTAAGTATGAGTAATTTTGCACAAGTGCAAATTAGACCCTTGCATTAAAACAAAGCTGCTTGCTCATTGCTTAGTAATTACTCTTGCTTACCTTTCCTTAAAATACATTCATACGGCATCACTGATATCACGGGAGTGTGTCTATGGTTTTTCAGGATGTATTTGATCTTTAGTGCAGCACTGTCAAATGAACTGGCAAAGCAAACTGTGTGGACAAAGAAATCTTTAACATACTAAACCTTCCCCCCCGCCCAACCCCCAGCTATTCCAGAAATTTCCCTCTTTAAAGGGGAAATAAAAGGCCGTGACTTTTGGGATATAGACTTTTGACCACATTTGTGTAGTAACACCCTTCATTAAAAAAACTATTTTAATTCAGCTACCATGCCAGATTAATTGTTGTAATAAATACTACTAGTGATGGTTTCTGTGGAAAACATTAGATTCTGCTTTAATCTTTGTTAAAATCTAACCTATTTATTTCAGATGTTCAATTTTCTCCGTAATCTGGAGGAGATTTTATAATTTATACTTTTAAATGTCTTGAAAGTGGAATAGCCTCTTGCTGAGATATATTTTAATATCTTCCGATAGGGAAGAACCATCAGTTGCTCTTTAAGCACACCCTTGGGTTGCAGGGTGAACAGGTGAATTTAAACTTCTAGAAACAGTCTGCCTGTGTACACAGAGACATATCCTGTTCTTCTTTATACTATTATAAAACCAGAGTAAATCCACAGATTTTACTGTAAGCATTGCTGTAAGCACAGGCAAATATGTCCCAGTGTTCTGAGGGGGTTATAAATGGCTGGCCAAAAATAACAACCGTGCTTACTCAAAGCGTAAAGCTAATAAGTGGTTTCACTGGAGTAATTATTTTTAAATCAAATCTTCATACTGAAGTTCTCACAGTCAGTTCACAGAGAAGTATGAGGAATGTGGTTTTTAGGGAGAAGTGTTACCTGTAATCATCTCAAACACATGACAGCAAAACTTCTTGTTTTGTTACAGCATTTTTGTGTGGATTTTCTGCTAAAATGACAGTAGTGGAAGCTGAATCTTTTATTTAAGCTGAGAATAGGCAAAATACAAGCGAAAACCATGAGAGTATCTCAGATGCTCTTCTACTAAGCTGCAGGCACTTTGAGGAGGGAGCACACAATTCATGTGTCAAACTAACAACCTGCAGCCAGTGATGCTGCTACCATTTATTCACCTGGCTGCTCCTTTCAGCACATACTTCCCATCATGGAATAGCGCACCTGGGGCCCCTTCTCCTCTCCCCTTTTATTCTATTGCCTGGATGTGTTGGCCCCCAGGCCAGCAGTAAGAGTGTGAGGGAGAAAGGTCGTGGTAAGAGGCTGAGAGGGAAGTGGGAAGGAAAGGCCTTAGTCTTTTCCTTTCATAAGGAAGAACAGCAATTGTCTGCAGCATGAGATGGGGCAAATGTGAGAGAAAAGTGTTTTTTCCTCCTGTTTTCCAACCCCTTGTGACCTCCCCTCTCTTCTCTTCCAGTGTAGCTCTTACTTCCCTACCTTTCCCTACACAGTAACCCTATGCTCCATATACCAGCAGACAACAGTGAGACATGTTGGTAGCAGGCGTGCTGTGCACGCTCCTTCCTCCCCTAGTCTTATCCTTATGTCTTTCCTCACTGTCATGGCTGTCACCTTATGATCTCAAACACTCGCAACTCCTTTTCCCAGAGAGCAGTGGCATCTGGCTGTGCTTGAGGTATGTTGTCTCCCCCACTTGCATCTGTGTATGTGAGGTAGCTGAATAGTTCAAGGTACTTTTGTTCAGTACTATGACTTGGAAATGTAATTTTAATTCCAGCCGCAAGAGGACCTTCATAGTTTATTTTCTCTTTCCTGCAGGCTCATCTGACTCATACACCAAGATCTATCCAACCATGCTCACTTTCACCAATATACTACATCTCCCTCCTAGCTGAGGATCTGCTCAAATCCCAGTATCTCCTGCAAAGTCATCTCTCATATCCTTGGGATATGCATCCAACTTTATTTCACTGTTTAAACCTAACAGCATCTTTTCTGTGTTTACGCAGCATCTTTGTATTCCTCTTTCAGGTCATCAACTTTCTACAGACTCCAGGTTGCTCAGGAATAATGCTACGGGGTCCTAGCAGCTGAGCTGACAGAAAGACTGGGGAATAGAAAAAGTGATTTCTGCATGTGCTGATCCACAGATTTGGGGCCAGAGATCCAAGGCAGGAGGCAACTGAAGCATTGTTTGTGACACTTCACATCTTAATAATCCAGCCACAGTAAGATTTTAAAAATTGCTGCCTGAGTTACAGCTATGCTGCTTCTTAGGTAAAAACAGATTCCTAAACCCTTTTTCATATGGCATTCATTGAGCAGATGTCCAGAGTCTATATCAAAAGTCTCAGAGTCTCGCATAGAGGAATTTGGCAAACAGCCTACAAAAATTCTGAAAAATAATGAGGTCCCATTTATTGCAGCAATTGCTTTCATGTCATATAACCAGAGTTTGGAGTCTCATTCTCCTCCTGCATGTGGTAGCTATGCACTTGGATAATTTGATCTGCTTGTGTCTGTACGACAAAAAAGGGGATGTGACTAACATGCACTAACCTGCTCGCTTAATCTAGCCAGTAGCAAAGACAGAGCAACTAAAACCCCAGCGGGGGTCCCCTGCCCGTTTGTAGTTGGTGACTAGCCCATGAACCCGTCCACCCTCGCTGCCACTGCTACTCTGCCAGCTACACCAGGCTTGCCAGCTGGCCCGGCCCAGAACCTGCTCTGCTCCCACCTTCTCTGTGCAGAGAAGCATCATCTTTCCGCAGAGTTGCTCCTCACTGACACCACTCCTGACGGGAAGTCAGCCCACCCGTCCCTTTTCTACTTGTCAGGTGGAGCTGCGATCTTAATTTCAGCCACAGGGGGGAGCCTTAGACTTTATCATGAAGGGCCTGTGGGCGAGGTGGGATCTTCCCTTACACCCGGCCAGTTTTCAGACCCATGTACCTTTCTTCAAGTCCTGAAAAAGGGCCTTCCCATATGAAAACGTACCCACCTTTTTTTTTTTCTTTTTTTCTCCCTCAATTATATCCTGCAAGAGATATTATAACTACTTATAAACGTTATCTTGCTTGTATATGTTGCATCCAAGAGAGACATACAAACCACAACTCTCAATTACTTTTCAGGTCTTCTTAGGTCATGCTCAGGTTGGAACTGAAGGACATGGTGTTTCTCAGCTGTCATGCTCTAAGCCCTCTGAGAAGTCTCATGTGGGCAACAAAGTATTTTGTACGTGCTAAGAAGGCCAAGTTAAACTCAAGCCTCCTCTCTAGACCATATTTAAACTGTTGTCTATGTGAAATCTTTCATATCTGTTAGAAGTGACCATAGCATCCTCTTTGCCTTCGTATTGTCAAGGCTTAGCACCTGATGGGAATGCAAACTGAAAGGAAGTAAAAATAAGCAATATGTTAATGATAACAATGTTTAGAAAGGGATTTCATGGGAATGAAATAGTCTTTTTTTTGCCAATATAAATAGAGGCAGAAAGTTCTTTTTGTAGCAGGAGTGTGTGAAATGTGAAACCTCAGCAGTGAGAAGCAATACCGATATGAATCAGAATGACTGCGATAAACAAAACTTTTTACCCCTGGAGGTGGGAACGTGACCCGGTGGTTACAGCAGCAGAGAGCAAATCTGAAGCACCCGTTTCTGTCCCTGACTCACTGTATGTCTGTAGTCAACTCATGTACTGTCTGTACATCAGTTTACCCATCTGTAAAATAGACACACGCATATCTGTATCTTATCGGATCCGGCTCTTGCCAAGCGTCGTTAATGGATGCTGACAGCCCTTTGCTGTCAGGAATGCAGGATTTCACAAGTCATTATCACTTCATCAGGACACCAGCACCGCTCCTTTCATTAAAACAGTTGTATGCTTACAAGCAAATGTGGTGACACCCGACTGACTGAAGAATCTCTCTATTCTCCTGGTAGTGTTGAAAGACTTCGAGTTAAATCTTACAGAGATCAGTAGCTCTTTAAAGCTGATCTGCTATTAAAGCAGTCAGCTAAACCTATCTAATCTTATCTAAACAATCACCAATAACTGATATTATTAAAATGACACTTTTCTAATTTTATACGTGTACTAATTTATTAAAATTAAATGTCTTGCATATGTTTTGTCTTCATTGGTTGAAATTAAATCCTTTAAAATTATATTTTATAACTGAACTATTAACTAATCTTAGCCACATGTGGAGTGAGTTGGTGGTCTCAGAACTGTTGCTAAGGTTAAGGTTTCCTAATCATAGACCACATGTAGTCCTGTAATTGCAGAATCAGCAGACAGAACAACGGCTAAAAGAGGCTGGAAACGCAACTGTCCTTCCACGTGCAGCAGGGGTCCCTGAAGGGTTCCTGTTTGGCCTGTCAAAGCTCGCACTTAAGCTTTCTCCTCTGAATAAACTCTTTTTCTACATGGGTCGTCTATAGACGGAAGCTGCCACAGCTACATAAATTAGTTAAGTGGGTCCAACCTATGTGTGTGGAATCCTCCATATCCGTTTAAAACTGGCCTCTGCGTTTTCTGCTGCGATCTGTAAATTTATCACAGTGAGTCCTCTTATAAAGCCATCAATTATAAAATCATGCTTTTGATTAAGCAGTTATGACTTTAGGTATGTGTTAGGCCTAATCAGTCTTCATATTTTGAGACTGCCTTTCTGCACTGTAAAATTTGAAACTAATTACAAAGTTTATAATAAAAGCGTTGACTCTGTGTCTTCTTTCAGAAAGAACTTAAACCCGTTCTGGTCTACCATGACAGAATACCCTTCTACTTTGGTTTTCTGTTTGTTGGTGAAAAGCTGCACAGTCAACCATTTTCTTTGGCACTTTCCTGCTAGTGTTTTTACATAATTTGTTGGTAGCTGTCACCCCCCTCACCCACCACACCTTGGCAGCTCCCACAACTGCTTCTACACCAAGAACTAAATCCACCACAAGGGTTGGCCATTTAAGCTGGAAATTCAGATTGTCCAAATTCCTGGCTAGGGACCACCGAATTCTAGAAAAGCATCTGAAGAGGCCTGAGTTTTTCCTTATGAAGTTTCCCAGCTGCCTTCTTGTTTGCTCCCGGACATTTGCAAGCTGTGGGCTTTGTGAGCGGCATGGCAGTGGCCTCAGGAGAAGACATGTCGCGTGGTGCCTGTTGAAACTGACTTTTCCAAAGACTACCTGCAAAATCGGGCTGTAAAATAGTCCACTGCAACTGAATAATCCGAACGGATCAAGACAGGTTGACGAATTATTTATAGTATCACAGGACCAAGAAGTCCCGGCCACGGCCTGGGCTGCCTTGCATTACGTGTTGAGGGAGCACAGCCCCTTTTGCAAAGAGCTCGCAGCCCAAGTACTAGGCAAAGAGACAACAGATGGTGAGAGACAGATGGGAGAGTACAAGGAAACAATGAGATAAATGAGCAAAAAACTAAGTTGAAGACTTTAGCATTTGGTTCCAAAATTATTAATTCCACTAATCATCTCAGCTGATGTAACCCTACGGTAGGACGCCTTTCCTGTTCCAAAGGTCTTCATAGCTACAATTACAGCACATGCCGCAGCCCAGCACGGGTTACATTTTAGGTAAAGAGTGGGAGTTAAGCAGGGAAGAAGTGCCGAAGTGGGGGGTGTTATTTGCTGAAATTCATTCAGTAAAGGGGGCTGGGGTATCTCGGCAACCCGGGGCTTAAGGCAACCTGGTTAAGCACGGCTCAGCCGGTAAAGCGCTGACTGACGGAAAATTCCGGCTTCACGGGAGGCCGGCTCTGCCCTGCCGCCTCTGGCACACGCAGCCGAGGCTGTTCGCAACCCGCCGGAGGCCGCTACACGCGAGACGTGGGGCCCGACCGGCGGGAACCTCCCGTGCTGCAAGAGGCCCCGAGCGCGGCCCACGCAGCGAGGCGGGCGCGGCGCCAGCCGGTTGGCGGGGGCTGACTCACCGCGTGGGTCACTCACGCACAGCGACCCCGCTCCCCACGGGCCGGTGACAACTCAGTTACCCTCCTCGCCCCCGCAGGGAGAGCGGAGCCGCCCCCTGGGATGCCGAGGTTCCGCCGTGGCAGCCCTGGCACCGGGGCCGGGCGGCGCCATGGGGGCCGGGGCGTGCGCCGAGGTACGTCCCGCGGGGGTCACTACACGGACCCCAGACGGCCACGGGGGAGGCCGGAGGGGGTCGAAACCCCGGGAGGGCGTCGAAAGCTGCCTC
>VYXH01001842.1:55799-79272 GCA_013397275.1 Burhinus bistriatus
GGGGGGGGGGCGGGTGACGGTTCGCCCGGGATGGGCTGCCCCTTTCCCCAGTCCGGCGGCCCCTGCTGGCGGGCGGTGCTGCCCGGGGGGGCGGCTGGGTGGTCTGCTGGGTGCCCCCCGGGTGCCTCGGGGTCACCAGGCGCTCCCCTGTGGAGTGAGGTTTCCGTGACCCAACTCCGTGCAAACTCCGGGACACTCCTGCCTCGGGGCCAGCAGCAGTGCGGTACGGTTTGTGGGTTGCTGTGCCTGTTTGGAAAACGCTGCTGCACGTTGGCTCTCTTAAAACCCGGCCAGGTGTGCGCTGTTTCTTTTCTGCTGTGAAACTGTGCTTGATGTCCCAAGAATATGGGGGAACGTTTCTTGATCTTAAGTGGGTTGTTTTGTGTTTTTTTTTTTTTTTTTTCCCAGTCTCCTTTATCAGATCTTCAAAGTAAAATTTTTCCAGGCATTTACCAGCAGGTATTTTTTGTCTCTTTCAGTCCTGGAGTCTGTGGTTGTCAGTTTTTGAGCTGCTGCTTGCTGTGAGCATGACAGGAGATGGGGAGGAGCTTGGAATGGGTAGAATGCATGCTTTTGTCCATTCTGGCAGTAACACATTCTTCTCAGTAAATCCCCTCTGTAATTTGGCAGCTTTCATCCGTGAAGTGCACTTTTAAAGGCATATAGTTAGTTGCTTTTTGCTTTAATATATATTTGCCTGACTCCTTATAATATGCTCCTTGGGGTTTTGTAACTGAAATATGTTGCTTTAGTGAATTCCCCCTCCTACCTTTATTGAGACCACAACTTAAATTGTTGTTCTACTGCCAGCTCATTGGTACTGAATGGTTTCAAGCAGAACATATGTTTTGAAAAAATGTATAAGCAAGAAGTAATACAACTTGTAGGTGATACCTCCAGCTGGACTTTTCTCATGGTAATTGTGCATTTACTACTTTAGAGGACACACAGTACAGGAGCTAAAATGCTGTGCGCAATATTGGCTTTGTTTGCATCAACTTGTGGCCTGGTTTTGGGGGGGGAGGAAAAAAGAGGTTTGTACTTTGTCATATTACATATCAAGAAACAGATAATAATACTACTTAATTTGTACTTTTAATCCTGAGATAGAATCTGGTGTGTGTGGGAAACAATTACTACTGTATTGCTGTTAGGCTTTCTTTTCTAAAAGACATGCTATGCTAGTGGGGATTTTGTGTAAGTAGCAGAAGAATAGAATTTAAAGGTGGAACAGGGCTTTGGGATCATTTGACTCAATATCCCTGCTATTGCAGTGGGCTGTGTGCGTGTTTAATAGGGAGCAAGAATTTAGTGGTAACACTTTAGCAGTAAGGAGAACTTGGAGGTGGCATCATGACGTCTGGTTAACTTGGCTGTGAATATAAGCTGAAGCAAAACCTATACTTCAGGCAAGAAGCCATGCTGCTTTTAAGGCTTTGCTTCTGTACCTCTGAAGTCATTGGTATTGTATGCAATATTGAGTCTTAAATAATTCATTAGAACTGTATCTTTCGATACATGCATATGTCTAAAACATACAGCATAAGTGGATGTGAGTGGTATTTCTTTTAAATTATATGAAGTTTCTAGGCACTGCAAAATTGGAAAAGCCTTTAGTCACCTTTTAATGACAAGAGAAGAAAATTTTAAAAATAAAGAAGAAGGTCTTTAACAATAATTTGTAGACAAACTAAAAATACCTGAATTATAAGTATTTTAAATGTCAAGAGAATATCCTATTCATTTACGTGCCTAGGAAATTGAGAACTTCAGTAGTATTATGAGAATTCAGTTTTTGGAAAAAGTTTTTTGCAGGTTTCCCAAGTTTAGTGTGGCTGCAGGATTTTTTTAATGTCTCACTGGTAAAATAAGTATTCACTCAACTAGTAAAATACTTCGTGTTTTTAATTGCCAAGTTACTTTTCCATACCTGCAGAGTAGGGGACGATGGGGCAAACTGCTCACCAAGAGCCTGCATTCTGACTGATGTTCTCTGCCTCGTTATCACTTTTGTGGCAAGCTGGCAAACCAGATCTGGAACTGGTACCTAGGACTCTAAAACAGCAGAACTAAGTATCACCAGCTTTATGACACTGTCTAATAAATTAAACAGACCAAAGGCATGCTCATGTAGTTCAACCCTGCTTTCCTTGCTGCATTACCCACCAAGAGCTCAAATCCCAGGAATCTGCTTTTCCCTGTGGTCAGGCATGCTGCCCTTCATCTCAGGTGGCTGCACTGTGTGCTTGCAGATACCTGGAGGTGACCAGGACAGGCTTGTTCTTGTGTTTGGTGTCTTTCAGTACTGGACAGTGCTGTGATACTGGCAATCCCTACGCTCAGCTGTCCTGTCTTTACTGTTTCTTTAGTGAAGCATGAGTACATTAGCATGCCAAAGTAGAAGTCTCTGCTTTGAACCACTGTGGGTTCAACTTTACAGGATGCGTCCTTTCTACTAATTAATCTTAGGGCAGGATGAATAAGTGTGGTTTAGAACAGAAGGCTTTGGGTTCAAGTTAGCCACGTACATGTGAAAATAACTAGAAATTTTAGGATAACCCGAGGAATGGGTTTATATTTTGAAGATTCTATTTAGAGGCAAATTGACACATTTTGTACATATTTACTGTTTTTAGTGTATGTATTGTAATGGATGAAGGCTCCTTCTCAGAGTGGAGCACAAAGGACAGAGACTTTTCTGAAGGAAACTGAAATCAGAGGTGGGCCAGACTTGGTGCTCCCTAGTTCATGGGAAATTGTGACATTTTGAAGTTTCCCTTGTATTGGAGTTTCCTTAGACTTTTCTTTGGAAATGTCAGAAACTAATTTGGAGACTGGCACCTTATGACTAAGCTCAGACCAGCGCTCAGAGTACTGCTGGACTGTCAAGCCTACCAGACTCAGCAGTGCCTAGCAGGGACCTTGGAAACTTGCCCAGGTCTTCAACTGCGGGAGCAGCAGTTTTGATAATGTTCCTGTTATCAGGGCTTCAAGGCTTCCATCTGCAGACCCAGGAACTTGAGACCTACGCTGAAGAAGGCCCTCCCAGGCCTCTCAGCTGGGGGCCTCTACTGTTGACCTGGAAATCAAGACTCAGTTGGGTCTTTGAAATCGTGTGGGCTCTCAAGGTACCTGTGCAGGCCTGTGTGAGAGACAGGAAACTCTGGAGCCCTTCCTCTGTGTGCAGGGCTTGCCGCCCTGGAGTAATCAGGCCTTAAATCCTGGGATGATAAGCCTGGGAGCCTTGGAGGATGGTTCTCCCTGGCAGCTTGCGAGGCAAACAGAGAGTTCTCCAAGAGGATGAGTGATTCAGTTGAGCGTTTCACAGAGCATTCTGGGTTGGATGAATTGGCACATCATGACAGCATTAAATTTTTGTTTCTTATTGAGCACAGTATGTGGGCATGTCCCTGGAGCCTTAGGGCCCCAGTTGGGGGCATTGAATACCTTGGGACTGGTGACTGACAATTATAGTACAGTTCCAGCCTGGCTCAGCAGGGGCAAAACGCTGTTTGTGTTTGGGCAGGCCCACCTTTGGGAGAAGCTCAGTGGGTAGGTGTTCCAGTTCATCGGCACAAGTTCTGCATTTCACTTTGCAGTAGTTAACAGAGGCTTTGGAAACTGGACTGCCTTGGCTTTCCTGGAGGAAGACCCGTCCAGCAATGAAGAGCTGGAAGGGTGAGAGAAGCCTGTTCTGCTGCTGTCCTGTTAGCTGAACTTGTGGTTCTGTGAAAACCAATTGCTCATAGCTGTGTTAATGTAGTTTGCATAACGCTGTAGCTGTAGCTTCACAAATCTTGGGAGATAACTTAATCAAAAATTAATGGTTATTTTCTAAATAGCCAATACATTTTACCCTATGACAACAGTTAACATTCCTGCCTTCCCTTGCATTTAAATGGGAAGTGTGCTTTTCTACCCTTGCTCAAGCCATCTGGAAAGTGTATATACACAGTTGAATCTTGTGGTGAAAGCACCAGTGGTCCATTTATAGTAATGGAGAGAGTGCAAGTGTTATATATTTTTGTCTTCATTCTGTGAGTGAGCAATCTTAAGAAATAAGTAGATCTGGTTAGCACCTTCTTTGTTGGGACAGAGACTTAAAAAAGTGGTTTTCACAGAGAATAAACACCACGATAATGTACAGCAGCCTCTTGTGCTCTTTATAGGAGAATGTTATTTACTAGATGGAAACATGCCAAATAAATCTACTCGTTCTACTAACTGTGACCTGTCATTCCAAATTCCTAGATCTGTAACCATGAGAACAGCTGATAGCTTGCTAGAGAAAAAGCAGTTCAGTTCTTGCTTCCAATGATACCAGTACAGAAACTTTGGGGGATAGCCATTAGTGAAGCTTATTTGGTTTCACTGATCTTCTCGCCGTTTGTTCTCATAGTACCAAGCACCTTAAAATGGATGAACGTATAGAGAGGCACATACACTTAAAAAATACAGACCGAAAGTTTCAACTACTTCAGCTCAGGGGTGGATTACATAAGCTAATGCAGTAGAATAAAATTGTTATTTTTAAATGAAGAATGGGAACGAAGGGATGACATAAGTAAGACTGTTAATGGGTTTTTAGCCTACTTTCCAAAGGAAAGAAAGCTTGTGTAATCACTCTATCAATTCCATTTTAACAACTTCAGCCAAATTTGGCAGTGGGATAGACACCTCAAAGTTTCTTCAAGAAAGAGCTCTTTGAAGTTCCACAAAGATCAGCTTCTGGGGGGGAGGAGAGGAAACCAAAATAAGTGCATACTTTTTCTTTTCTCAGGGGCGAATGTGCAGGATGAGTTCAACGCCTTGTCTTCTGTTTTGCTTGTTAACTAGCGAATTGGCATGTGCATACTGGCTAGCTGATCAGTGCTTATGTGCTTGTGCCAGCAGCAGCAGGTAGTGCCTCTTGTCCCGAGGGTAATTAGGAGCAAGCATGGGACGGAGAATACAGTGTTGTGGGCTGGTGAGGTTAGGGAATGTGGAAGGCACTAGTTGAGGGGCAGGGGAAGAAGGTGAGGAAATTCTGGGGAGATGTAGAAATGTGAGAGGGATTGGAGGTTTTTTGGCACAGAGGACAGTGACAAGCTGTAGTTACTCTCATAAGGGTGCAGGATGGTAGATACTAGTCAAGTTGAAGCCAGGCTTCATTAATTTGCTGCTCATGGAACAACTACTTTTGATGGAATACATGTCATAGTTCTGAAAAAAAAAATGCTGATTTATAATGACAGTCCTGTATACTGAAATCTTTCGGAACATATGTATACTGAATGAATATGAGGTGAACAGCAGTACAGTACTTCTCACATTTCCACGTTGCAGAGTTATTGGGCCAAAACTCTGAATTGGGAACCTTCTTTCAGCTTGAGGATGATTTCTTCTCCACTGTACACTTGAATGGTGGAGTATATCAAAACATCAACAATCAAAGTATCAGTTCTAGTGGTGACTGTTTATTAGTAATGTAGATTCTTGTCTGATAGGAAACGAGTTGGCTCTTACCAAGTCAGTTGAGAGAGAGACAATTAAATGTCCTGTCAGTTAAGAGTTTCTGATCCTGGGTATATCTGAAAATGGTGACTTACGGGTTACAAGATTCTTCTCTTTGGAATCAATTTCCCTCTGATAGTTTTCGCTTTTCATATGCTAAAGAACATGTTGTTGCTGGGGTGTACAGTTTAAAATTGGAAGAGCTCTATTATAATTTTTTTTTTCTTATGGACCTGTTGGATTAGGTATGTTCTAGAAGTTTCTCTGTATGTGCACGTCTACAGTTCAAACCTCCTTATAATGTTTATTACATCTGGAAAGAGGGAAAGAAAGTAACAATGACTTCTCATCATCGGGTGATGCATTCATATTTAAAGAGGGCATACCTAAGCAGATTTTTCTCAGGCTATCATCGATTCAACAGAGTTGAAGATTTGTTTGTGAAAACCCATGCCAGTCTGAAAAGGAATAAGGGTAGTGACTGGAGCAATAGTTTGGAAATTTTGCGTCTCTATGTATTTTTTTTGGCTTCTGCCACTCTTATCCTTTTAGACTGGTTTGATGAGGGTGAACATTTTTTTTAATTGAACATAGACAAAAGTAACCTCTCAACTCACATCTAAGGTTTATTATAAATGGAATGTGTTAAAGTGAATCAGTTTGATTAAATACTTAGTGTGATGCAATTTAATACAACTAATATATCTGGAAGCTGAGAATGCACGTTATATTTCTGTGGTAGATAGCTGTTTTGTTCAGCAGTGACTGAGAGAGGAACTAAGGATCATCATACAGCATTTTGTGGTGATTATCTATAAAATTTGGTGGCAGAAAAGGTAATATTGTCCTTGCACATCTTGGAAGGAAAAAGTGATCTTGTCTTATGTACAGCACCAGGAGATTTGCTGTCTGTCTGTCTTCTACCTTCTCTGTCAGTTTAGTTTTTGCAGAGAAAGGGGGCTGAGGCAGAAAGAATTGGCTTGTCAGTCCATGTTAATTTGACTCTTGCATAGCGTAGGTTTAGATTGCATTTTTAAGTGCTCTTCTCAACTTTCTCTACCAACAGAGCTTCCTCTAAAAAACTCACAAGTTGGGCAAGATGGCATTGTCTGTCCATAGCATAGCATACCTGGGGAAAAATAGAATTTAAAAAAAAAAAAAAGGGGAGGGGAAGCAGGTGTTAGTGTCCATCAGCTTATTCTGAGCGAAAGCATAGGGAAGGCGGAGAGGCTACCTGTTCATCCAGTGTCAGACTAGCAAACACACTGGTATATTGTTTCCAGTGCTTAACTGATCCATTTCTGTCAGTAATGGAGAACGCTTTCAGGGATAACACATAGCCAGCAGCATTTGGGTGGGTTTTTGTATTGATAAACACTGAACTTCCCGCAAGGGATGAAATTTTCCTTTCCATTCCAAAATGTGGAAGAGTGAGACTGCTGCTATAGAAACCTACCCTGAACCCATCAGGCGTGGCTACTATTGCCTGTTAACAAACCTTCTATTCCTTGGCAAGCTTGGGAAGAAGTTAGCCAAAGACCAATTGGCAGCTTATTTGAAGCAATATCATAGACCTGGCAAGATCCAGATTTAGAGCTTGGGACAGAATCTCCAAGCCAGTTGGTGACTATAGCAAGCATGACACAGACACTGCTTTGTGGGAGCTTGGCATTAACCCAGAATCCAGGAACACTCCTTATCTGCAGGATGAAATATCCAAGTAAGGTGGCACAGTGAATGTTCTTTAAACCGTTTACTCCGGCCCACTGATACCACCTTTATTTTACTCACATTCAACTTCAATCTGCTGTTCCTCAGCAGCCTTCTGATCTCATCCATGCTTGAGCCACGTTGATAACAGAGGTGTGGTTACAGGTGATAAACAATAGGTATGGATACATGTCTGCATGTAATAGGCACTGAAATATGTATGATTCATCAGTCCACCAAATGATTACCTGTTTAACAGGAAGCTGGGATGTCGCACAACTGTGTGAGTAAGAAAGCTAGTGGCAACAGCACAGTTCACTTTTGATGTGTCAAAGGAGATTGCACACTGCTCTAGTCTTCATACAAATTTCATATGATAAGGGTCATATCCCTTGGTAGATTACATTGAACACTGCATAGAAAGAGAACGCCTTTGTTTTCCAGTGATGGTAGGAACTCATCATTCACTGTCAATGTGACTGATTCTATCCTCTCATCTCTACATCTTGACATAAAATCATCCAATCTTAGCTATAGCTGCCTTCACTACTCTGGACTGCTACAGAGGACACAGCTTTCTTTGTGTCTTAGCTTTTTTCAAGCAGCTCCGCATAGTTGAGAACATGGCAGTGGTTCTTCTCAGTGATGTTCACTGTGGACAGCATGTCACTTCTGTGCTCTACTTTCTTTGCTTCCTGTGGTGGAGTGCTGAATCAAACATAGGTTTCTGCTGGTTACCTTTGAGGTGCTGGTGCTTCTCAAAGTCTGTCTGTAGTGCACACAAGGGATTGATGGAGCTCAGCTGTGAAGGGTGTGGTTGGCCATCCCACTCTTCAGACACAGGCAAGCTTGAAGAGACTCAGCTGTGCACAGGGCAGCTGCAACCTAGGTTTGCTGGATACAAGAGAGCCATCTCCTACAGGGCCTGAAGAGCCTCTCCAAGTACAGCACTCCTTTGCCTTCTTTAGCATGGGCATGTTAAATGGACCAGACAGCTCTAGCTCACTCTGCAGCACATGCTTTGGAAAGGAAGGGAGGATAAAACGCTATTGTCGTGTCAATGCCTTCCACTAGTGAAATGTGTTCAAATGGGGAATTATGTTTGCCCCATCAATCCCTTGTGTGTGCTGTGTCCAGCAATCTCCACAGAAGGTAAATTTTGCTAAATTTGATCAGGTTGACTTCTGTTCTTCCCATGGCTTGCTCCTGCTTTGAAAACTCTCCTCTTGCCAAATTTCAGGCTCCCTCCTCAAAATTCAAGGTTAAAAAGCTTTTCAGAGGATTCATCAGAAATTTTGTAATGGGATCAAGATGTATCTTTTTCTAGCTTTGGAAACAAAGTTTTGTTGGAATTGTTCGGTCTGAAGCAAGCAGTTATTGTGCTTCTTTGAGGTGAGCAACTTAGAGCAGTTCTCAGGAGAATGAGACGCACAGAAGCAGAAAGACTACTTGTGCATTGGTGCTTTAGTGGCTTCACAGGAAACGTGGGGTTTGAGACCCTGATCTTCTGAAAGAAGCAGACCTAGAACAAGTCTTAAAAGGTGGCCTCTGTTTTTCTCCATCGCTGTATGCTTATGTGATGCAATGATAGAAAGGATAAAAATCTGTGTGAACAGTGTTCGTGCGTGCAGATTGGCTGTTTGTTATCTTTTGTGGGGTTTGAGTGGGTTGTTGGCTAAGTGCACTTGACCTGAATGTTCTAATCATGATAAGCTCTGCTTGCTGTGGGCTCCTTCCTCAGCCGTTCCCACCCATGCGCGTTCTGTAGGAACAGTGGCGCCAGTTCCGCAAAGGGTCAGCTTTGTTCAGAGGAGAATGTACTGTGAAGAAACTCTGAAACCTTCCTACGCTCCAGCTTTCACTTTTCATAGTGCAAAATGCTGAGTATCAGAATTTTGGGCTGATAATTGAATACAGTTTGTATTGTCTTGCTCTGTAGAATTTAGATAAGGAACTTTTTTGCCTTCTTTGTACTAACTTAGAAGGAGTAAGCAATTAAATCCCAAGGTACTCATTTCAGGACAGATCCTGCCATGCTGTTGAAAATCCTTTGAGAAGATTTTAAAGTGGAGATTCCTGACTTCCAGGTGCTTTTGCCTATCACTTGCTCATGATGCCACCATGGCTACCAAAGGCATTCACTAGAAGAAAAAAAAAAAAAAAAAAGAAACCGTATTTTAAATATGTTAGGAAGAAGTGAGTCTCCGAAGTTCTCTCTGGCCTAATGATCTGCATGGATTTGGGCACTATTCAGGCCCCTGTAACAGTTTCATGACTTGTCTTCCCAAAATTTATAGCAAGACCAAAGAGGATATGTGACTGACTGCCTTCAGCAATGAGACCAGTGAGGGAGGAAGTCCTGTGCTGTCTAATAGCCCTGTGCTTGTTAATCCCTAGGCCCACAGTCTCCAAGACTTTTCCCAGCAGTAGGACTGGCTGATGTTCTGAGCATGGTTTCCCATTCCAGCATTAAAACTGGAGTGAAAACTAATGATGTTTTTTCCATTCCTGTTCATCCATTGGGTTTTTCTACATTATCTCTAGAAATGTGTCCTCTCCCATTGCCATAGCTGTATGTCTTGATCCCAGTATGCCTTTTCAGTCCTCTGATTGTATAGGCAGCAGTCCTTTCTGGGACAGGGGATGGCTATAGGATGAATGTAGCCAAGCTGCCAATTTTCTTTTTACATTGCATTCTTCAAGAAAAAAAGCAGACAGGGCAGCAAAATCAGCCTTGGCTTGTGAAGTAACTTCTCTGCATGGCTTGTTCCCCTGTGTGCAACCTAAGCCATAAACCACCTGCAAATTACATTTGAAATGTCTGTCTTTTCTTCATCTGCTGAGTCCTGATGTATTGATGTTGGTCACTCATGGGTTCTGTTAACTATGTCCAATCTGGCATAGAAGCTGCTGCTTGCTCCATATTTCAGGAGGCTAGTGGAGATGGAGGTGGTTGTGCAAGATACGGGAGTGTGGCTTGCAGTTCTGTTGCTAGGAACCAACAGTATGAAATTCTTTTAAGTTTTATGGGTTTTTTTGGACTCTCTTACTATGAGATAAAAGTTTTGGTAGATAAATGGTCTGTGTATAAACGACATTCTTTTTATTTTATTTTATTTTTAGGTGGGTTCGCATCTTAATAATTGACAATTGATATTTGTGCTTCTAAAAAGGTGGGATCTCCAGGATCTTGATTGTAAACACGTTTGTTTACCTTCAGGGCAGAGGAAACCTACTCTGTACAACACATCCACTATTGTTCAAACGCCCACAACTCTTCAGGAAGGCAGATGCCTTGTTTCAGTTTCAGTCTTTCGTTGAGTCACTCCTGCTTATGTAAGGTCTGAATTTGACTCTCTTTCTTAAGGCTACGTTATGGAAATTAAAATCTTAAATAATCCCTTGTCTGCTGGGACTACCTGCTTCTGTTACGGAGGAGGAATTCAACCCGGCTTTCTTGTGTTGTTCTGTTAACAGAAATTCTCTTTTGATCCTGTAGTTTTGCTCAAGGGAGAAGTCATCTTTTCTCTGGATTCCTTACATAGTTCCTAGTGCTGACTTGGAGCAGGAAGAGTTTCTCTAATCTTAGGTTTGCTCCAAAAATAAATAACTGCCTTGTGACCCAGAAGGCCCTCTTACTCCTATGGGGGAAGTTGAAGGGTCCCTGCTTCCGTTTAATTTTGGGTTTTTCTATCATTGCCACATTCTGTTTATGGGCTCCCATCCTGTCTGGATGCTAACCGACATAGGAGTGTGTTTTTTGCTTTTTTGGTTTTTGGTTGGGATTTTTTTGGGGGTTTTTTTTGGTTGATTTGGATTTTTTTTTTTTTTTTTTAAATCCTTTCAACACAGTGGTTTGGAATAATCTCACAGTTACTATGTTAAAGCTCAGAGTTATTAAAGTGGTTGCTGAAGGATGTGGCTTTCCCCTAGGTAAATACCACACCACTCTAAATAGCAGTGCCTATCACATGTTGACGCTTGCATTCCATTGCAAAAGGTGGGCCCTGTTTGAACAGTGGTGTACGTGATAGGTGAAGCAGTAACTGCTTATGCGTCTTTAGCGGAAAATGGAGGTGTGAGTTTGGAGGAGACAAAGGAGCAGAGGAGAGACAGAGTACTGGACCTTGTCTTGTGACGGATTAGAAGAGCAGATGGCAAACTGTTGCCAGTGGATGTCTGATCTGTTTTTCACATGACATATTTTTAGACTCTAATAATCCTTTTTACTTAACTTTATATTGCTGCTTATTTGAGTACTTAAATGCCTCATTTGAGTGCCTCTAATTTAGTTTATAAGCATTAATTACTTGAATTGTTCAACAGTGTTCCGAAGTGGAGCTATTGTAGCCTGCAGTTGTGGGAACTGGAGCGGAGAAAGGGCACGTGTCTGGACTTAGATCCCATACTCTGGCAGTGGAGTTTGCTCAGATCTTTTGCAGATGAGCGTCTGACATTTTAGGATGTTAGAAGCTGAGTTATCATGGTAGGACAGAAAGAAGTTATATGTAAGTACATTTTAAAAATAAATATCTGTTGGTAACCTCTTTATATGTGTGTGCATATGTATGTGCATGGGTATAATAGTTTCAGAAATCCTGATTTGCAGACAAGCGTTGGTGTGAGTGACTTAATTTTTTAAATGTATGCTTTAATACTTTTTAGGAAATGGAAATAAAGCACAGAAAGGGATCATGTAACTTTCCTCATTGTCCTGCAGGACGTAAGTATCTTTAGATGATTGATGATGAACCATCTTGGTGCCTGTCACTGGAACTCCTTTAAAAGTAATGCAACTCATTGACGCTAGGATCAACCCAGTTCTGTCTTGGTGGCAGGTGTCCCCTGTGACTGAGCTAGACCACGATTTTAACAGGCATTGTCAAGCCTGTTTGAAAACTCACTGATATGCCTGGAAAGCCCTTTTCTGATATCTCATCTGAATGTTTTGGTTTTGTTGCAAATTGTTCTTGTCCTTCCTGGTGGATGTGAAGAACAACTGACTACTCTAATAGTTATGAAAACTTGTTTTGTATTAGAAGACAGTTGCCATGCTTGGTCATCTCAGGGTAAACAAACAATTCTTTTAGCCTCGGAGATAGGACATTTGTTATTCATCCCTGAACTTTCCTCCATTTTGTCAAAACTTTCATGGAATGGTGACCAAAATGAAGCACAATCATTTCAGATAACCAGTAGGTTCTTACAGCAGCCTTAACTTTATGCTTGTGCTTCCTATCCTTTCCTACCAGAAAAGAAGTAATTATAGCATAGTAGTCTTCACTGTTACATTCCTTTCGGGCAGAATCTCAAAGTTATACGGGATACGGCTTCTGGGGCCCTTACACGAGGATATGTTGAAAGCATGGCAAGCTTTCAACATGTATTTACTAACCCAAGCTGTTAGGGGTAGGAATAGAGGACTCTTTGACCAGTTAATAGAGGACAATTTTGCAATTTCTGTCTGATGGTAGTGGTTTGTGGTGAATGGGGAAGTGTAATAAAGGATAAGCATTAAAACTTCCTTAATTTATCTTTATCTGTTCAGACTGGAGGTTCTCCTGTGGTCACTGAATCACTGGCATGTTAAACCTGTGGTAAGCCTAGCCCTGAACTGCTGGGCAGGCAGGATGGAGCTGTGGGTCCAGGTAACAGTCTGCACCACCTTAGCAAATAAAATGACGCTCATGCTCAGCTTCCTTCCCAAGCGCCTGGAGTTCACTCAGGGGAAATTATCATCTTGAAGTTATTTCCTGGCTTGTTGCCAGAACACAGTCTCTCTTGATGTTATGCAGAAACCACACCTGATTTAAATGGATTGGCACTTCTTGTAGTACATTTGGATTTGAGGTCATACACAGTTCACAAATGACATGTTTGTGCCTTAATAAATTGTGCTTATGTTTTAGGCTGAACCTATTTATTGGTCTATGTATGGAGAAGTGTGGATGTGTTTGGGTATTCAGTATTCCCAAATATTCATCCTGTTTGGAACTGGTAATTCTGTGTCCTACCTAATAGGATGTTAGGCTCATTTTTGCATCTGAAGAGTGTTGTCTTTCTGGATGTCCCTTTCTCATGACTGGTGATGTCAATCAGTGACCCATGGCAAGTGGAGGATAGATGGAGGATGAGCAGAAAATTCTCAAATTGCCAGACTCTGGCGTAGGAAGTTTCTGAAGACTTAAACTGCAGTTGTTTTGGAGGTTAAGAAAGATTTCTTTCCTTCTGCCACACTGTCTGCTAAAGTGATGCTTGATTTACCACAAAATTGTTCTGGGTGATGGAGAGACTGGATAAATCTCAAATGTCTGGGCTCTGAAAGTGAGTCAACTTTCCTATAGTGGGGAACTTTCCATTTACTTCTTGGATAATAACATTTCAGTTTCCAGCAAGACTGATGTTCTGGCAGAACCTTAGCAGGGGCAGAACCTCTTTGATTCAGTTTTCTTGAGTTCAGTAGGGACAGGTGGCAGAGCTCCATCTTGTTAGAGAACCGGTGTCTTTCAGAGCAGAGCACAAGCTGCAAAGGTAGAGGTAATGGCCATGTTTAATGCCTGCTGTCAAAGGTAGACATTTCAGTATTCCTTAGATCAGAAAATGTTGTTTCTTATTAAAATAAAAATCTGTCTTTCAGTCAACAGTATTGGCTTTTACAACATCTCAGTGAGATAAGTGAAGAAAGCCCTTGTGACAGTGCAGCTTTAAAAGCTAATCCCTTGAGTGTTTTGGCTTTTGGCCTGGGAATGACATAAAGGTTGTAGATATTTCACTTGATAATGATCAGAAATAAAATGCCAATGTTGATTGCTGCAGAATAGGAGAGCTGCTCTTGATGCTGTTTGCAGAAAGGCAAGCAATGGTTTCACTTCTTTGCACATCATTTTGCTCTGGAGAGGGACTGCTTCTGGAATTATAGGTAGAATCCAACTGCAGAGTGGGACATGGGATTTTGTGCTCCTAGTAATTTAGTCCCATACCAACCATCCGTTTCACTTTTCTTCACTTCTTCCTTTAGTCCAGGCGTAGTGAATATCCAACAAGCTTACCAAGTATCCTAAAGAGCAGCGAGCCAAAGAATGTATGCATCTCACTGCATGGTGCGGCGTGACAGAGGAGAAAACACAGGAACCTGAGGCTTCTGTCTTGCAGCTTTGTTTCTGCTTATTGCATTAAGTGTTTCTCATGACTCTGAAGGTTTAGCCTGGCCCATCTTGAGTGTGGTACAAACAGGAAACGAAAACCCTGCAGTCAGAGGATACACCTGCCAAACGCTGGTTGAGCAGCTGTGGCCCTCACCCATGGTTGAGTGCAAAACCAGAAGCATCAAGGGCTAAGTACAGGCTGAGTGCCGTTTCTTCTCAAAGGTTTGGAGGCTGGATGGTGAAGGAGAGGGAGGGAGACGTGAAGGTGTAGTCACAGTTTGCCTGGCAGTCTGATGAGAGGTGCTGATCAGGAAGTTGCTTGTGTAGCATGCAAACTGCCGTTCTTCTTTAGGAGTATGCGTTCTTCCTTGCTGTTGATCATCAGTCTTACAGCTCCAGCTGGCACTCGTATACCACAGGAAGATCAACTGTGTGACAAAGCAGTGAGTGTTAGTTCCCTTGGGGACTGAAGCAGATACAGGATGGTCAAGGCTTCCAGGGTGTCTGGCACAGGAGGTTGCCTAGTGATTTTCTTGATCGGGCACATGGTTACGCTGTTTATATTCCTTGAGTGACAGCTGACAGCATTTGAAGTTACATGGCTGCCCTGGCAGAAGGCCAGTTGCAATGATTTGGACAAATGATCAGTTGATGTTGGTTGGCATAGCACCTCTGACAGGCTGAAGAATGATGCTTTTGCATATTGGGTCAGGGCACAGACTTTTTAAACCAGGTGCTCAGAACACTGGACTCTGTGCTGGGCTATCCATTGATGTAAGTTGTCATAGAGCAATGTTTCGATTCTGGCCCTAAATACCTTTTCGTCTAGTGATCAACAATCACTACTGTGCGGACTAGTGTTTGTGTGCATCTGCCCAGTGACAAGAGGAGCTGAAATGTGGTAATAATGGGGCTAAGTCAGTTGCTGTAAGAGCCTCACCCAGTCTTGGGAGCCGAATAAAGTGCTGCGCTCGGAAACTTAGTTATAAAGGTTTGTGTGTTTGCTCTCATACTCCTGTCGGATCTTGCTTGGGGAGCATTCTTCTTGTTGACTTGCTCTTTCACCTCCCACCCATTGAGATCTTTGTCTTGATTTGTGATTCACGTCTGATTCAGCCAAGTGGGTAGTAGACTTGGCAGCAAGAATCTCCTTAGTTTGAGGATTGCAGAAACCTTTAATAAGAGGCAAAAGCACCGAAACTGGCTGCTGAAAGTATAAAGTAAGTGCCTTATATGAGAAATTCAGGGATATTTTTGTTTTGTTATTTGGGCTATTTTTGTTTTAGCTATGGGCAAATCTTGCACCTTGCTTCCCTACACAGAGCCTTTGTGGATATTTAAGTTATATTTATCCCAACAAATAAGGGAAAAATGACATCTGCTTCACTTTCTCCATTGCAGTACGATGCCTTGTTAGGTCTTCTACGTTTCTTCAAATACCAAATGATCCCTAGCTTAGGAGTTGTTATAGTCTGGACAATTAAAAAAAAAAAAGTCACAGAATTTTGATCAACTGCAATGGAAAGCTTTTACTGGATGCTTTAGATACTTTAAAAGTGTGCATGTATGTATATATTATTAGAAGGAAAAACAAGGATAATTATAATTTGCTTATATTGGCTGTAAAAATGTCTGCTGTTCCAGGATCTGGATCTGACCAAGTCAACTGTCTGCCTCTTTCAGATCTGCAGAGACAACTACACTAAGCCTCAAACTGAAAGAACTCAAAACCAGAATCCCTCAGTAGGCAAATTCTGTGACTGTTAACCGGAAAGATACCATGTTGCTCAGCAACTCTCGCTACCTTTAAACTTTTTTTTTTTTATGTAACATCACTCAAATCCCCAGATCTCTCCAAGAGATGAAACCGTATGGTTGGCTGTCCCAGAGCTGCACTCCTTTGGAAAAATGAAATCCCTAATAACCTTTGAAGCTGGCTGCTGTAAAGTTGCATCTGTGGAGAACTCATTGGTTTGGGGGAAATTATGCTGATAACAACTCGTCTTGGTAGAATATTTTGACAAAACAGTAGATTCTTGGTTAAAGTGTTTGTGACTTTTTTTCAATAGGTTGTAATCATAGTACTGTAGTTACTGATTATGTTCCCAGAGAGAGAGAAGCATATCTAATCACAGGATAATTAAATTAGGCTAGTAATTGTCTTGGTTGTGGACTGCTCAGAATGATTTCTTATGGAAACTTTTTATGGTAACAACAGGTAGGGGCTGTATTGAGACAGATGAAAGCCAAGTTTTGTTCCGGCTAGGCTTAGTTCATTAAAATAATATGGTTAGTAGCTTTGGACCCATGTTTAAGTTCTTTGTATGTGCAGCTCCAATATGTCAGGTCAAAGCCAATTCAAAAAAAGTGACAAGCAATACTGAAAATGGAGAACAAATCCGAATATGTTAATTTCATTTTCTAAATTGAATTAAGGAATTTAGTAAAATGGCATAGAGAGTTAAGAAAACAAACTAGCTTTCAAGCTGGTTTATTTCAGTTTTAATAAACTAAGGTAAATAAAACAGTCAAGGATTTTGTAGATAAAATTGACTCATAGGGTTTTAAAAACATTTTATTGAGTTAAGTAAATGTATATACTAAAACTGAAACAATAATAAAACTTTAAAACATACACAGATTTTAGAAGGCATAACAGAGAGCTATTTGCAGGCCTAGATCCTACCATCTGCTCACACTGATATTTACGACAGCTCTGTGAATAATCTTACGGACCTTATGAGGGTTTGTTGTATCACTCAGAGAGTAATATGGGTGCTAGTGTGTGACCCAGGAAGGAAGAAGGAAGAGAAGAAGAAGAGGAAAAAAAAAAAAAGTCATAGCAGAAAGGTGAGCCACTGGAGAATGACTAATACAGTGCATGGATAAGTCATAACTGATACCCAGTTTAGTAATGCTTAGTGTTAGCTTAGCACCCGGTCGTAGAAGGCAGTTCCAGCTAATGGTCCGATGGGTTCCCAGGTGTTACTTTTCCAGTCACTATTGTTACAGTTACTGTGTCCGGAAAGAGGCCAACACCCATCACCTTCTCACAAGCTTGCTCATTTGCGCTGCATTGGCTGAGGTTTCCAGGCAAGGTGTTGCTCAATGCTTTTGCATTTTGGGCACATGGCTCTTAGCGAATTATTTTGAAACACATGTAGTAACTTTTTGATAATTATAGTTTTCTGTACTCCTTGCAAGTCCCTATGGAGGAACCTTGTTCCTTCTAGGAGTTAGTGAGACACTGAGTAGGCGGTGGCAACCAGCAAACAGATCAGATTTCAGCCCCCATGTCCCAGAGTGGCAGAATTTAGCCTAAATGATGTAAAGACTTTAAGAGAACAGTACATTATGATGACTGACAATTAAGTACTCTTTCTTAAAGCCTTTNGTGACAGCAAATTTATTTCTTTTTTTTAAACGCTTTGGGGGGGGGGGGAGAGATTACAAAGACATTTCTCGCTATCCTTTTGTTTCTTGCTGTCATAATAGCTCTCTGTAGGCTTGCGTAGGCTTTGTACTAGTGCACAAAAAAAGACAACAGCGTCATGGATAAAGAAACTGCTGAAATTTTGCTGGAAAAAGGATTCAAGGGTCATTGTTTACTATAGCAGAATTTCCATGAAAACTTACCAGCTCAGGCAAGAAACTACTCTTCCACTCTGCTGCTGATGGAAAAATGAACTTTTTTAGGGACCCTCTTTATTTATGTTACGTTTCAATGTACTTTTGTTCTTTAACTCACTATAGTTTCAATTAACAGGCTTAGGATGATTAAAACTGGTGGTTTTTTTTTTTCTGAAGAAAAGTTTGGTTTTTTTTTTCTTATTCCCTCCCCTGATGCTTCCTAGTTTAGATGTGATTGGTGTTTTAAAGTATTGTAATTGCTTAACTTAGGACTCAGTTCTGCAAATTCCTGTGTATGTTGCCTGTTTGTCAGTGCTTGTCTGAGGGTGGTTACATCTGTTTAAGGTGTTCACAGAACAGAGATCTTTGTTTTTACCCTTAAATAAGGGAGATATTTTATTTATTTTTCCACAGAACAGCAGAGGAGCGTTCAGGTCCCTATCCCCTGTTGCCCATCAGAGTGGCTCGTCTGTCCCTGAGGGATTCAGCATATGCTCAGAGAGAGATTCCAGTTGTCCTATACTGCGTGTAAAACACCAGCAGCAGCAGCCAAAAAAGCGCCACCCAGTTCAGGGAGTCTGCGCTAATGTGTTCAGTAAGCTTGGCTATTAGGACGTTATAGCCCTTGTCCTGAAGTGGTGGGAGGGTTTCAGGAAAGCCAGTTAGTCCCTGTGGATTAATTATTTGGGACAGTGAGGCCCTTGCCAAAACCCCTTAAAATGGATGAAACGCCTCCCAGTGAGTTTAGTGGGTTTTGCTCACCCAAGTCCTGTTGGTGTATTTGGGCAGGATCATCATTGCTGTGCTTCTGCATACTAGTAAGGTATGCAGTTGTGCTCTCAGTCATGAGAAAAGACCTGGAGAAAGCTGTGCTCACAGAAAACAGTGGTTCTTCGTTGCTGCTCGTCTTTCCTGTTTCTTAATGGATAGGCATGATGGCAATAGCTGCCTGTATGTGGGGTTGAATAGGTTGGGAATACCTCATCTGGCCAGCATCTTGTTTGCATGTGCCAGTGTTAACACAGAGCAAGTCTGCCACATCTGCTGCGTGGATATATGCTTCTCTAAAGTGCTGTGCTTCAAATTCAGAAGAGTGATTCAAAAGAGTAATCCAGATAACCAGATCAACATCAGATAAAAAGCCACAATCCTTTGCATGCCTTGTGGCTGCGTTGCAGGAATAGGTTCTCCCATTCCTTTCCCCTGAGTTTTTGTTCGTTTGCTACCAGGGACACAGTTCCAGTGGCACAGCCCATCACACAAGCTGACCCATTGGCAGGAAACTAGCTTTTCCCCTCTTCAATATGCCACACCTTTTATTGCTTAGGGAGACACACACACATATATATATAGTGTGTCAGTTACAGTTAACATTGAGTAACTTACATGCTGAATCCAAGAATGTTACTATTTCTCATGTTTGCCTCTTGGCCCGTTTTGGAATGCTTTCCTTTTTCCCATTGGAAAAATCTTGAGTATATTGATCTCAAGAGGCATATAAAACAGCATCGGTGGTGTCAAGGGCATCTGATTCAGGCAATCCTGATACAGAGATACCTGAGTTTTCCCTGACTATATGTGAATAGCGTATGCTGGCTGGGAATCTAGAATGAGGGCTTGGAGAAACCGAGGTAGAGCAAAAGATCAGGGAAGACTGAGCAGGAATCTAGAAGAAATAGGGACTGAGGGAGATGTGGACTGCAAATACAGATGGGCAGCGGTAGCAGTC
The DNA here is from genome assembly GCA_013397275.1 of Burhinus bistriatus. Taxonomy (NCBI): domain Eukaryota; kingdom Metazoa; phylum Chordata; class Aves; order Charadriiformes; family Burhinidae; genus Burhinus; species Burhinus bistriatus. The sequence goes on from VYXH01001842.1 coordinate 75,507, forward strand.
CTCCTTGCCATTGCAGCATAAAGCAGTGATTTGAAAAATGCATAATACCATTGCTAACAAAGAGGTAGAGATCTTGCTTTAGAAATAGAAGTGAGAAAGATTCCTCCCACAGCAGGCACACAAAGTTTTCATCTTCCCACTCACACCACTGCTCCAACAGCATGCAGCCCTGTTTGCGTCCTGGCAATTTGCATCCTGGGTTGAGTGAGTTGGGAGACCGGAAGCTGCAGTAGAGGAAAGTACAACTGCTGAACCCATGCTGATGGCAGCACACCCCATGAGATGGGTCTGGAAGCAGTCCTTTGCCTCCTAGCTTGAGCCTCATGCTTTCCCTGTCTTGTGGGGGGGAAAAAGGTTTGTGAAGAGATTATTTAAACTAAAAAAAAAAAAAGTTTAAAATTATCAGTGTCTGCTTATTGGATGAATAACTTAAACGTACTCATCCAAGGCAGCTGTAACCTAAGCAGCCAAAGTCCACTTGAGCTGGGGGTGAATTTGGCCCATTGTCTCTCCTTCACACCCACACAAAGAAAAGCTGTAGCTTCTTAGAGCTAGGTGGGAGGGAGGAGGTGGGAAAGCCACTGGAGTGTAGTGTTGCATTGACAGTTGATGTGCATTCCTTGAAAACCTGGGCTTTTCATCACTTCTGGATGTAGCAGTATGACAAGTCATTGGGAGACAAGATGCAGTTTGTTAGGAGTGGGACGTTGTGATGAGTATAGGATCTTTATGGGAGAGCTATGGAGCGATGCTGACTTCTGATTATGGGATGGGGAAAAAACAGTGTTACCCTGAAAACTGGGCTGGAATCTTCAAAAACTAAATCTTTGGCAGGAGTTACATTCAAAGATTCATTTTAATTCAGAATGATGTTTACTTTCAACTGTTCTTTAAATAACTTAAGGCTGTGTCCCTCTGGAGTACAAACAGCAGAGTAAACTGAAGGGCTTCTGCTATCAGTTAAATCTGGCAAATAGACTATACAAAAGTAATTTATCTTTGCTAGTTGAACAGCAATAGTTACATTGCACATTTCCTCCAGAAGGCGGCTATGGATGTTTCTAAGTGGTGTATAAGAGTCTCCCTCAGCCTCACTAAAGAGCGGCTAGCTCTATGACAGAGCCATGTTGCTGTTTAGCACTGCAAGGCTGCAGTTTGGAACAACTTAAAGCAAATAATATAGGATATGAAAGGGTCGTTTAAATCTGCAGAAGGTATTTATGAAACTGGAGTTTAGCTAGAGCTAGTAACATCTGTGGCGTTGCAGTAAGTGCAACTGCATCTTCATGACACTCAAACATCCAGGATTTTCTTTGGATGCTTCCTCTCACCAGCACACTATATTTTCAAAAGTATTACTGCTGCACGTGACACTCGTCTCAGAGCGAGAGGGACTTCATTTCAGCTTGACCTGCATTCAAAACCAAAATAAGTTAATTAGGAAGAAGCAATCTTATTTCAGAATAAGTATGTTCATATGGGGATTATATTGTTATGTCAGTTTAATTTGCAGCACGACTTAAAACTTTCTTGTGAAGACAAATCCTTAAAAGAAAGATCACTTGCGTCTGTGAGTTCACATATCCTCTTGATATATTCTAAGATAGCCACAGGGTTTTGCCCTCATGTGGCGACCACTGTTGCTAGAGGATACCTTATAAGAAACGTGGTATAAGTGAACAAGTTTTGGCAAGGATTGCCAGGTCAGAGTGTGATCTGGAGAGCTACATTTTGCCTGTGTATCATTGTCTGCAATTTCACTTTTGTAGAAGACAATAAAAACCAGGTATCCTAAGCACTTAAATTGCCAGATCAATATCTCTGCTAGAGAAGACATGGTTGTTTTGAAGGTAGATTTTTCAGGTGTTGAGCAATGACCTAAACTTGTTTTCAGTGAAATCAATGCCTCCTGTTGATTTTGGTGAATCCCAGTTAGGCTGTTGATAAGCACTTCTGTAAACCACCCTAATCTCCATCTATACTTGATCTCGGCAAAAAACCCTCAGCACTAAATTGTTGTCTGCACGTATTGTGCAGCTCTGTTTTGTTTTTTTTCTCCAGCAGGGTATCATGTCCTAGTGACAGAAGAAGTGAACCTGCTGTCCGTGTTTGTAAAGCACTTTGGGATCCCTCAGAGCGTAATGTGAATGCCAGTGGGCTATGGTTCTTTCCCACCAGGGTTTCAGTTCCAGAGCACAAGCCTTTTTCACATTCTACTCCCCTGGCCCCCCCTCCCCTTCCTTTCTGCCTTTGCAACAGGGCACTCAGCTGCTGTTTGGGAGCACCTGTTCTGTTTCCCGGTCTGCCTGCAGCGGTATCCAGACAGCTGCACTGTGTGGTAGCCAAAGGTAGCCTGGGGAGTGCTCAGCTTTGTTAAAAAGTAACCAGATTGGGAAAGAGGGGAGAGAGCAGGAAAATCTGTGACCTGGAGTAGATTCCACAGCACACTGTCAATGGGTGCTGAGAGACCTGGGTGACCTCCGTGTCCAACTAGAGATGCATTTTCTATGCATCTGGCACACTAAGACTCTCCCGCTGACTCGGAGAAAGCTGTTAATCACGAGGTGATGCTGAAGTTCTCTGGGAAAGGAAGTATTGCTGACAGTGGCAAACAGCTTGTGTTCATGTGTTATGGAAACTTAAATGTGCATAAGTGTGTGTTCAGCATCTGCTTTCCGCATACTGCATGACTCAGACACAGAGAGGGTCAGGTGTGGCTAAGAGCAGGCCTGTGACATGCAGTATGACACTTCTTTGTATTTCTTGAAGGCAGCTTTCTTGTGGATGGTAGGGCATTATATTTAAGTATTTGTCTGTTCTTGGGTTTATGTGCATATTTTTCCAGTGATGATCATAGTGTCTGTTTTGTGGTTCCACCTTTGAGCACTTACAAATCAGTGAGGAAAAATCCAATGTGCATGGAGCTATGTGGTAGGTTTGTGGCATGTCAGGATTTCAGCTTTTGCCCAACTTAATATTTCTTTTTTTTGTGTTCCAGAAAAAGGCATGGCATACAATTAAAACCATGGTTAACTTACCAGTCATCAGCCCCTTCAAGAAACGCTACTCATGGGTACAGTTGGCTGGGCATACAGGTGAGATGGATATCTTCAATATGTTTGTCTCTGGAGCGGGGATGGCAGCAGTAAGGAAAACAGTGTTTCAGTGTTTCTCTGTTTCCTTCCTTCAGGTAAAAGGAAGCAGACAATATCATGTGAATCTGTGAACTAGAACATCTTTCCTTCAATTGTGGTGGGGATAGGGAAGGGAGAGTGATATACCTGAATAATGAGATAAGCAAGGAAGCAATGGTCAGACTCTAGGGAAGAGCCAGGCTCCCCATGCATCCTTGTAAGGTGATATATGTAAAATACATGTTAGAGGGAAACGAGGGAGTTGAAGCCCTAGTCCATCTGTTGCTGTTGGTTGTGGTATGGGACCATCTTTCTTGACTGAGTAGCCAGTATGTTACTTCGCTAGTGGGAAGGATTACTGTCCATGCCTGTATGTGCCTCAGCCCTGGCAAGGACAGTGTTTCTAATACCAACCGCAAACCCCTCATCTGAATGTAAGCCCTTGGGTGGAAAACAAATCTGGTGAAAATTGACTTGCTGACCAGGAGTTTGCGTTGTGAGTCTGTCGTTGCTCACTGTATGAGTGCAAGGAGCAGCTCATTAGGCTGGTTCTAGTTTTGTGCCTGTGGAAGTTGGCAAGTGTGCTCCTGATGTAGGCTTTGTTTCATTGGTAAGACACAACCCGCCCGCGC
>VYXH01001842.1:79323-93741 GCA_013397275.1 Burhinus bistriatus
AAACCAAAGAGAAGTCATCAGGTTTGCTTCTCTCGTGCTTCATTTAATTCCTATGCAGCCCTCGTTCCTAAAGTGCTTGTGCGGGGTTTATTAGTACACACGTGGGCAGGCACCTACGCTGCATCGTGCTTTAATGCAGTACCTGAACCACCTCTTTATATGCTAATGCACTAATATGATGCACTTCAAAGCTGTGCAGAGAAATGTATTTAGTCCTAGAAATGGAGTAGCTGCATTTTGCTTAGTGGTGTTGGTGGGGCTGACTTGTATCATGCGGAGTGCCAAGATGACCTGATCTTGTTGCAGTTCTTACCACAGTGTGTGTGGGGTTGGCTTGATCTGTGTGGAGTGATACGCTCACTGGTCGTGTAATCACAACCCTTCTCGAGGCTTTTTTTAGTGGGGTAGAACAGTAGTGTTAAGAGGTTACTAGAAGATGAGGAGAGCTGCTGCTCCACTTTGCTTTTGATAGTTTTCTGCAGTTGCATTTTTTAGCCCATCCTTTTTGAAGTTGTTCTCCTCTGATATGACAAATTCTTTCTAAACTAAAACTTGGGCCATGGCCCTTGTGCTGAGGCAGTGCCAGTTCTATGATTTGTCAAAGAAGAACCAGTTTGCAATGGCTGAAGGATCCTGCTGTGTTAAACATTGAGTGTTAGCTCCAGGATTAATGAGGCTCCAACTTTGGTGCCTATTTTATGTCGTGTAGATTAAAGGGTACCTCTGAATGAACAAAAAAAACCCCAACAAAACAACCAAACAACAACAACAAAAACCACAAAAAAAACCCCAAACAAAACAAACCACCAAAAAACAACAACAAAACCCCCCAACAATTGCACTACCAGCTGTACCTGCAGATTAGTAGGGCTCCAGAGAAGAGGCAGTACCTGGAGGTACATGCATGCACAGTCACAGTGTGTGTGTAGAAAGGGCAGTGCTTGGCTTCTGGCCTGTTCATGGCTGTTTAATGATCACTGATTGACCGTACTGCCTTGGTACGGACACACTCAGCAGGTATACCCTGCGTGAGGATTAAGGGCAAAGCCAACACTGGCAGCGTTATGCAGCTTTGAAACAGTCTGTCAGAGGATTAATGAATTCTGGCTTGTGGCTTCTGCCTGTGCATTTTAATAAGTATAGTAGTGTTTGATATCCTAACAAAGAGTTTAGCATGGGGAAAAAAAAAAAAGGCCTGAAGCAGCTGCACCCCTTAAAGCTATAAATTCTGACATGGGAATGTATCCAAACGGACTTTCACTGCCAATGGTTGTGTTTGTCCTGGGTGTTTTATTTTTTATGAAAAGCATGTTATCTTTTCTGTTCAGGGGAAATCTTTAACTGGTGTCGTGAGGCTGAGCTAGATGAAGCTGGAGTGGTGGGGGAAGGTGTTTTTCTGTTTTGCGGGTCAGTCTTGTCAGCATGTGTTTGATTTTCTTTTTTAGGGAGTTTCAAGGCAGCTGATAGTGGGAAGATTCTCAAACGCTTCTCGGAGAATGAAAAGGAGTGTTTTGAGCGATTGATGAAAGACCCACTACGCTCCTGTGTCCCTTGCTTCCATGGTGTGGTGGAGAGAGATGGCGAGAGCTACATTCAGCTGGATGACTTGCTTACTGATTTTGAAGGGCCTTGTGTGATGGACTGCAAGATGGGGATCAGGTAGGGTACCTGAAAGAGAAAGTGCTCTCTAATCCAAATGCGTTTGAAGGAAGTGAGGAAAGGGGGGTGGATGTGGTCATGCTCTGTCTGAGAAGTTTGGCAGCATTTTTTGAGCCTTGGGATTCAATCCAGACAACCTGTTGTTGGTTTGGCAATCGCCTTGGACAACCTGAGGAAAGTATGTCCCATTGTTGCCTGATTGTATGTGGATTCTGTAAACTGTTTGATCTATAGCCTCAAAAACTATCCACATCAAGATATTTTCATGGGTGATTTAAGGCAAAGTTTCTCTGCAGTGGCCTGATAATACACGGGGGAAAAGAATTACATGATTCATTCAATGCCAGTTCATTTAATCTTTGTGTATGCAGTGATTCAAAAAACCCCACAAAGAGTAAAATTCCCATCTCCAAATGTAAATGACTGAATAACAGTGTGAAAGCCCATTTCCAACGCTTGCATGAGTCTTCACTGATATTGATCTTTTCTGTAAGAAAAGACTTGACCATCTGCTCAGGACTGACCTGTGTTTTTCCCTACTCTGACATCTCCATGATGCTATCGCCTTGTTGTCCACATTCACACTCTTTTCCTTTTCATGTCTGTGATTAAGATGAAACCCTCAAAAATGTTATCTAAGTATAACAAGTAGATAAGGAATCTGTTGAGAGCCTGGAGTAACAGTACAGAGAGGTATGAACTGTTATAGTAATCTTTTAGGTGCCAGCTCAGATGCTCAAGAGTTATTGTCATTAGTGAGTTATTCAACTTAAGAGGAGCGCAGACAAGCCTTTTCAAATAGATGCAGAATCTTAAATGAATTGTCAGCTAAATCAGAGTAGAAATGCATAGCACTGGTACGCCCAGAAGAAAGAGGAGAAGGATTTGCAGCAGTACTTATTTTATTCAAAATAGGTGACTTTCTGGTAATGAATGACAGCATCTCCTAAACACCAGCCTGGTTTATTACACTGTGGTGAAGAAAGTATGCTCCAGGCACCTGACAAAGTGCAGGCTTTGTGGAGAAAGATAAGCTCTGAATGTAGAGAACATGGATAGTGCCTTTCTAATGGTTACCAGATTAACAGGTTGAGTGAAAACAGCAAAATGTGGAAGGTTTGTCACCCTTCACCTTCTTGTTCTTAGTTACCTTTTCTGGTTTGGAGCTGCTCAGATAATCTGCTTTACTCTTTCATTTTTACTATATGAAGAGGGATTCTGTCTTTCACTGTCTGATGCATTAAGTAAAACCTTAATTGCTTTCTGAGGCCTAGAAAAATCACACGACTGATGTTTTTTTGAGGAGAGAGAGGACAGTAAGACTTCAGCAGCCCTAATTGCTTTTGATTTCACTGTAAGTGATGTCTCCTAACTGTCCTCTGAAAATACAATTCTATTTCATGGCACAGTAGGAGTTCAGCTTTCTCCCATTCTGTAAGCGGGACATGACAAGAACGTGTAACAGTAACTAAAGGTACAGTTAGAACAAAAAGTGAATGACACAGTTCCTGATTCCTGCAACTGTTTCACTAAATATGCCTGTGCAGTCATTAGTCTGTGTTCTTTAGTTTCCCCATATGCAAAACTGGGGTAATGATAACACTTACTGTCCTGGTTGACATTTCTTGAGGCCAGGTTGTAAGTTGTAAAAAGAACTGTTTGGAGAGCTCTTACGGTTTTGTTGGGATGTGATGTTTTTGCAGGACGTACCTGGAGGAAGAGTTGACTAAGGCCCGTGAGAAACCAAAGCTGCGTAAGGACATGTACAAGAAAATGATTGAAGTGGATCCTCTTGCTCCCACAGCTGAAGAGAATGCCCAGCATGCTGTCACCAAACCCCGATACATGCAGTGGAGGGAAACCATCAGCTCTAGTGCCAACCTGGGCTTCAGGATTGAAGGGATTAAGGTAATAGTTTCACTTCTGCCTGTTCTTGGAGACCGAACTTTGTTTGATTTGTTGATTAATCAAAAAGTAGCCAGGTTTTCCAAAGGATTATGTGAAAACGCACTAATTAAAACGACAGAGTTCGGTGTAGTGTGGTTTTAAAGCATCCATAGTAATTATAATGGAGTACTGTCAATTAAGTTAAGCATCGAATGGATGTCAGCCATACTTGGTTCAACCACAAAGACATTGCAGGAAGGACCCAAGCAGGTACACAGAGTAGATACAATAAAAATGAAGACTGTTGTAAGGAATAATTCGGAACTGGAAAAGTAACCGCCTCTCCCTATGACATTACTTTTTTTTACCCAGGAATGACACGTATTTATTCCAAGTGAATCACAGTAAAGTGGTTTTGTTCCAGTTATGCTTATTTGCAAGGCACGTTAAAAGCATTAGCTTAGATATTCTTGGGATTGAGGAAACCCCTTTTCCTTTTAAGTATATTACAATATCTGGTATAGATGGAGCTGGAATAAAGCCAAAACAACCAAAAATAAATTTGCTTCATCAACCAAGTCCATCTGCTGTTCTTGATGGATAAGTTTGTGCCCCTGTATCATTCCTAGGATACTACCTTACAGCCACGGAAGAATCCTGGCAATTTTCTTTCCTGCCCCTTAATTCTTTGTATTTGTTGTGCCTCATGGCAATGTTAGGTACCTACCCAGAAACCCATTAGGACCTACTCTCAGAATATCAACCACCTGACGCGGTTACTTGAATGTTAACGCTGGCTGGAATCCAGAAGTGTGCTTTCTGCTTGCATAGGCCTGTTGCAGCTAGCCTTACAGTAGTTCGCTTGGGCTTAAATAGTGATTTACCTGTAGCAGCACAGAGCATAGCAAGAGCTGCCCAAACCCGCCCGCACCCTGGATGAGTACTTGTTACAGAATCACAGGGGTTGGAAGGGGCCTCTGGAGATCATCTAGTCCAACCCCCCTGCCAGAGCAGGGTCACCTAGAGGAGGTTGCACAGGATGGTGTCCAGGCAGGTTTTGAATGTCTCCATGAAGCCTATGATGGGACAGCTATGTAGAAGTTAGTATGGGTTATCCTGTGTGATTTCAGGATGTTCCCACAGCATATATACATTTAATTTAGGTATTGTAGGACATTGTAAATTATAATCTGGATGAGTTTTGCTTCCATTTCATAGTTCAAGCACATAGGAAGAAGAAAGGAATAAAAGAGCGTGACACTGATAAGCAGAGGCTCTTTAAACACCCTTTTCTTCACTGCTTTCCTGTGTTGTCTTCTCCGTTTCTCATTCACGGATTCTCCTGCTGTGATGCAGGAACTAGGGCTTCCAGCTTATGCTGTGCTGGCCCCCTGTACGCAGTGCCACCCACTCCTGGCTGTTAGACACAGGCATCCTCATGCGGGAAGTGTCTGGGTGATAGATGATCTGGCTTCAGTCCAGCCAAGACAGTTCCGATCTTAGCCTTTAGCCATCTAATGGTGTTATGAAGATACCTGTTATATTCCTATACTGTTTAGGTTTTTGGATGCTCTGTGTAATGGCACCAGAAACCCTAGATGATCTTGAGACCTTTTACATATGTTCTTAGAAAGATAGTTGGTAGAAGACTTACAGGCTTATGTCGAATTCTGAAGCGTGACTGCGCTAAGGGAACACAGAGGAGCTCCAGTAAAACCTCCTGGCTTGTTCTTTGTGGTTTGGCTGGTTATCAGAGGTGGGTAGGAGCAATATGGCACACAGACTGCATGATATTTCCCTCTGTTGAGACAATGCTGTAACTGTGCAAATCAGGACACAAATACTTAATCTTTTATTAAGAACAAGAAATGCTTTGGAGTATTGTAGTACCTTTTCCTTTGTCGCGCTATGCTGTTACGAGGGATGTAGGTATTATTCTCTTATTTTTTTACATGGAGAAATGGTGACATAAAGTGTTGTTCAAGCAACACAGCTAGTCAGCTCTCCCTACACTGTTTCACTGTAGCTGAACTGTACATCCAGTTCTGTATATTTGCAGAAAAGCAAAGCCGTGCTGCAGAGAGCCCCATTTTGAAAGGAGAGCCTATAAGGATCAGTGGTGCCAGCTAGTGGTTGATGGGGGAAAAAAGGGTTGTTCTCCCTGAGTGTACTGGTAACTCCTGGAGTTAGCTGAACAGATATGTTGGGTTTGGTCATTCAGAATCATTCCTGCCCTGTGGCTGCTGGAGTAAGAAGCAGAAGCAAATAAACTGAAATCACAGAAACCCTTCTGTGAAGTGGCTTCCAAGAAATGAGATCTGATTCACCATATGCACTCCTCCTTCATCAGTGTGTGCACCTTTTCTCTTTAAGGTGATCCATCTCTTTTCCTTGCCTCACTTCCCTATCTCTGAAATCAGACCAGGTTCACTTACGGGATTTGTCCCTCTTCCTCTTATCTAAAATAGTTGGGACCGCTGGGTTTCCTTACAGCTGACACCCAACACTCAGTCTCTTGTGCCTGCCAGATTCAGAATGCAGGTTTCCTCTCTGGAAGGGGCTGTCTGAAGGCTAAGCATCACAAACAGCATCTCTACAACATCAATAGTTTTGCAGAGCAGAGATGCATGGGGCTGAGAATCAGGAGTTCTGGCTTCCCATTCTGTCACAGAATCTCTGCGCAGTTTGGGAAGTTACTTTTTCCTGCGGTACCCTTCCTTTAGCTGTAGATCAAGGATAGCCATTTTTCCAGGAGGACATCAGATTTGATTCATAAATCTTTGTGAATCCATTTAGGTCATGACCTTAACTCAGAGCCTGTTAAGGGAAGTCTGCAGAGGAATCTGAGCAAGACCACACAGGTTAAGATAGGTAGCACTATTTTATGGAGCAGCCGAACCTGCCCTCTTGCTAGCAGTGTCACTGTCACATCTAATGAGAAGTGCTGCAAGTGACCCACTAGCTGCACTGCGCAATGAATGGCTCTGCTGTGCAGGAATGTATGTGGAGGCCCTGGCAAAGGTATGACTTCAAGGAGCAAGTCAAGTAAGCACCTCCTGAGGATTGGGTACCTCCAGAGTTGTTGCCAGGACCTAGTATAGAATATGAGGGATGGTGGCATTCAAAATCTGGATGTTGTTTACAGAAACTAGTCAGGCAGCAGTTATGTTTCCTGCCAACCACTGCGAAGGAACAAAATCATAGAAGCGTTTCTAAACAACAGGGAAGCAAGCAATTAGTCTGTCCAGACAAAAAAGGATGAAAAGGGAACACGCAGCAGCTATTCCAGACTTTGCTCTGGGATTTGGGGCACCTGGAGAAATTACTTTTAAAACAACCTTACTCCAGTGAAGAGGCATCAGACAAAATTCCAAATTTCTATGTGCTGCTAAGTATTATCATACATCAGATCAGATGGCACCTAACTTTCACTGCCTACCTGCTGAACTTCACTTGCATAACTTACACATCTCATCAGGCTGACATGCCACACTTGTATCTGGCCCACAGCCTTGGAATAAAATTCTGTTTATTCTGCTGCTAGAAAGTCTGGTAGGTGGGAGGCTGTTCTGCATGGCTTTGCCATTCAGTCAGTTCATTCTCTTGCATGATAAATCTGGAACTTTAACGTTATCACATTTTTTTCACATATATACTAGGGGCTGAGTTCTGCTGTGAAGTAAATAGTGTTTCACCTGCTGAGACTGGAGCTGAATTTACCCAGTTTTGGTGCAGTGACTTTTAATATGTGGGAGGGAACACATTTTGATGAGCAGTTGATTTACACTTGTAATGGAGATGAGGAACTTCATTGGACTGATATGATGGAGAGGAATACAGTTTGATAATCTTGCAGGCTTTTAGAGGATACAGGCTACGAACTATTTTACATGTGTGTCCTAAAAGCTCATATTTGTGTCCCTTGAAGCAACAGGGGTGTTCTTGGAGAAACGCATATTCATATAGTGTGTGTTGAACAGATATCTCTGATTCATGCACTGCTCTTACTTGTAGCCCCCCAAGCATAAACTGGTCACTACCAGCACATAACAAACCTTGTTTTTTCAGTAGCAGGATGCTGCTGTACTGAGTCGTACCGCTAGCACAGAAATACTCTGAATTTCTCCAGGACCCAGTTGGATACAAGCATGCATGCACTGTCCTTTGCCAAAATTCACATACCTGCTTTGTCACTGCTAGCATTTGTGTCACTCCTAGCACTGCAAATCCCGAGTTGTTCTTGGCTGCAACTAGCTTTCTGTTCCATGACTTCTGGGTCATATTAATGTGCAAGGTTATATTGAGAACTGAGTCTTAACCACAATTATTTGATTTCCCTATTGAAAAACAAAAACAACAAAAAGGACTAGTATTGGGTTTGAAAATGTCCCTTTGCACCAACCAGGGTTTGACTACACCAAGCTAGATGAGAGGACAACCAATGAGGTTACTGTGGTTTGTCCCATTGAACTTTGCACTGCTAGTACTGACATGTGAGAAAATCCTCGTGCAAGTTGGTAATACCATGAGTTGTGTTGGTTTTTTTTTTTTTTTAACTGCACTCAACAGGAAATGAAGTGCCATTTAAAGTTACCCAATCAGCTTTTGTATCTTTTCTTCACTTCTTGCTTGGTTTATCTGCTCTCTTCCTGTTCAACTACTCACTTTCATCTGGTGAGCAAGAGCTGAGCTGCTCATGGTTCAAGAGTATTGACTGATGAAGGAAATGACACACATGTAGTATAAATTGTCTCTGTCTTCGTGTGTTTTTGTGCAGAAGGCAGATGGAACATGTAACACAAACTTCAAAACTACGAAGACACAGGAACAGGTTCTACAGGTTTTTGTGGAGTTCATTGAGGGCAACACAACTATTCTGGTAAGTCTGAACTCTTCAAGTTCACTGATCTTTGACCCAACGAACTTGCTTCAGGGCCATGTGTCCTCTGGTACAAGGAAGATCAATGAAACTATCAAGGAAGAAAATGGTTTGGACTTCTAGTCTCTCTCAGCAGATGGAGTGGACATGGGGACTTGGTGGGCTGTGAGAACTAGTTGGCTGAGACCCGTTCTGGCAGCTCTTGCCATGAGTTCAGCTCAAGTTTCTCATGCTAGCAAAACATTGGTCAAGCTAACTTATGGCTTGCCATCAGCTTCGGCCATGAGAGTTAGATGCATCAGAGATGCTTAGATGGTGTCTAAGGAAGGATTGTGTTGGCAGGAAGACTTGTGATTTGGGAATTTCATTCTGGAGAGGATAAAATCAGAGCATGGGGGCAGGAAGTGAGATTGGTGGCTGGCTGTGCTCCTAAGTGTGAGACTAGTGTCAAAGAGCAATTCCTATATGCTACTTCACGGTTAGCACAGCAGGCATGTGGTAGATGGCATAACACGTCTCTTGTCTTTGGAACTTCAAAGGATGCCGTAGCATTTTGTTGCAGTGTAGAAGCCATTGTGAAGGCAAATTAGCCTTCCAGGAGGAGCATGCTTGGTAACATAGAGCAGCATTAAGAATGTATACTAGAGCTTTATGCGTTAGGCCTTGATTTTTATTTTTTTTTAAATTATTATTTTTTTTATCTGCCCCGTCCCCGTCCTCCACCCAGCATGGTTGCAGCTCCTTGTCTCTCTAACACAATTTCCTTCCCTTTTCACTGTGGAGAACTGAAAGGTTTTTAATTGCTTGAAACTTTTTGTCTCTTTATTAAAAAGAAAAAAAAAGGGATGCAGAAAGTGTGCAGCCAGATGCTATCTCACTGCATCCAAAGCAAGACAGGTAAGTATGCTTGGTGTGTAACACACGCAGCAGAGAAACTCCAGTCTGTTTGTTCACTATGAAAGTCTGTTGAAGTGTATTTTCAGATTGACTTTTAAATTATGAACCTGTTGTTTTGAAGGACCTCTAGTCTAAAATTAACGTGATCCCTTTATTATATTGACTCTTGTAAACAGAGTATCTGCATTCATTCTTTATTTGTTTGGGTTTTTTTTTCTCCTCTTCTTCCAGAAAAAATACCTCAGGCGTCTGCAGGAAATTCATATCATTCTTGAATCCTCAGACTTCTTCAAGCGACATGAGGTGAGCAGTGAATGTAATGCTGTGGAGGTGCATTGCTGCTTCATTTGGTCATTCAGATGTACTTCGGAATAGCCTGCTGTATTAGTAGAAAGGGGTTTTTAGAAGAAAACTAATATACGTTAACAACACAGGTACCTCAAAGCCTCCATCACAACAATACAGAAGATTAAACCAGTTGAGGAATAATAAATCCTCCCGCCTTTATAACATCCCAGCACTTATAGCTCCGGGCCACCGCAGGGAATGGTTTATTAGTACCAGTTTCCTGTGGTTTCTCTAATCTCGGTGTGTTCCAGTGGGAATCTTTATGGGGGAAGCTTGCATTTGCTACAGTAGCATTCAGTTGTAGTTTGACAATGAAGACTTTGTTATACTGGATTTACGTTGAAACACTATATAATTCTGCTCTGTATGTTCTCCTTGTATGCTTTGCTGTGGAGAAGGCATCATTAGCACTGTAAGTTCTGCTTGTTACAGCTGAAGATTTTGAGGTCAGATATTTTATTTTACCTTGTTGATTTCCTCTTGACACTAGAGGCATTTTTGTTAATCATGGGTGATGGTCTTTCTTTGAAAGTAGTCACTGGCTGAATTGCTCAAACTGAGACCTGCTGCCAAGTGAGCTGGAGAACTGCTTTTCTTCACTTTGTCTGCTGGGTCCCTTTTCCCATCTTCAGGCCCATTTATACATTACAGATTGATATGGTTATGCAAATTGGGCATGTAAATTGTCAATGTGTAAGTGCAGCCCAAAAGTCTGTTGGATCACAGGTGAGAAGGTCATCTGAGGAGGTCATCTTCTTAGTGGGAATCATTAAGTGATGGGGGAGAGCTAAAGATGTGTTTTTAACCACATCATCTTAATCTGTCTTCCAGGTCGTTGGAAGTTCACTACTTTTTGTACATGATGGCAGTGGAAATGCCAATGTGTGGCTGATCGATTTTGGAAAGACCACACTTCTCCCTGATGGGCAGACACTGGATCACAGGATCCCCTGGCAAGAAGGCAACAGGGAGGATGGGTACTTGCTGGGATTGGACAATTTGATTGGCATCTTGGAAAGCATCACTGAAAGATGAGTTGAGAATGGCACAAAACTTGCAGGGCTGCTCTGTAACTTTCTGCTCTACTGGGATCACTCAGTTAGAAGGAAACCTTTAACTCCCTCCAAACTCCTGAGGTCATCAGTGCAGAGGGAGCTGCATCCAGAACCCAGCAGTTAAGTCATCAAAATGACTTTGTATCGGCCCTCTATGAACCTACATAACTGCAGATTGGTCTGTATTGCAGCAGCCTAACTTCAGACTGGTCCTCAGAGAATGAAGATCTCCATACTCAGGAATCACACCAGCATGAGTCAAGAGATCTGTATGGTAAACCAGAATGATTCTGATTTCTGGCAAACAGATGGGACTCCAGGTTACCTCTTAGTGAACCAGAGCAAGTGCTTGGAGATTCAGGGTAGGAATAACAATTTTTCAGGGAACTGCATAGTTTTGAAACCAGTAAGAGTGGGGTTTTTTAGCCCTAATTCCAAGTCTCCTTGCTCCTGTGTACACTATAGGTTGGACCAACAACTTGTGTTGCATTGTGTTACAGTGTGCACAAGGTAGAAATGGGTGATAATCACAAGAAACCTGGAGTAAAGGGAGACAGCAGTTTGCAGTGGCTGGATGTGGCAACTGCTGTTGATCATTCCTCCTCTTCCCTACTCTAGCCCCGATTCACTTCTATCCAAGAACAGCCTTTGCTTTTATGTAGCCTCTCAGGAGATTACAAATACTCTAGGGAGACAATAGTAGCCTATTGTCTCCAAAAACATTCGACTTTCAGAGTGGGTGGGCTGTTGGAAAAGTGCCTAGCTTGACAAGTTTGGCCTCTTGCAGCTGAACTGCAGTTCTGAAAATCAGTAATGACTCTTTCGCACACTGACCAGGGAACTAAGGGATTTTTTTCAAAGGCGTGTTTATTCAAAAGACAAAACCCTTATACAGGTGCACACACACCCTCGCACTAGTAGCCAGCAACCAATGTGATCTCTTAAGATCATGGTTTGACTGACTCCTAATGCACGTGACTTCTTGGCCATGTTCCTGTTCCCAATACAATGCTGCCACTTCAGTGTATAGACTGGCGCAGCGATCAGGAAGGTAATGTTTCTGCATTCACAGCATTACACTAATGGTGAGATGATTCCCAGGCATTTTTCCTCCAAGGTATCAGCTGTTAACTCAGGGCAGTTTGGGGGAAGGAATGTCAATATATCACATCCCCTAGGCCCTGTCTGCAATCGCAGGGCCATCTGGGGTTCATTCTTTTGCTGTGGCCCAGGCATGGCCACAGAATATTCACAGTGTTCAGGTTAAAATCAAGAAAGACTGAGTGCTTTCTTGTAATGGCTTCACATACCTTCTCTGGTTGCTTCTAGTCACTTGAACAGTTCTTTAAATACTAGCCGTATAAATACTATCAGTATTCACATGTTCACTCACATTCCAGATTTTAACATTAATAATGTGATGATGCAGTTTTCAAAATGAGGGCAAGTCTTATATTGCTCTTTGATTGTTAATCCCCTTTCAACATCTAAAGCTGGTGATGCACATTGATCAGAAATTGCTGTCTTTTGCCCATGTCCTGTGTTCAGAAGAATTCTGAGAACTTTAGGATATATCGAGATGACTCCATGCTTTGGGAAACTGCTATTTCAGTAATAATTGTAATCATGAGCAAAAAAAGACTGTCGAGTCCAGATCTGGAACAAAATGTATCTATAATATTTGTAACTAGAATTGAACAGCCTAAGATAATTTCTAAAAGATAACACACTACTGTACTCAGAGATCAGTCAGATTTAATAACTTTTTCATCACCTCTAAACAAAACATCAGTATTAAAAATTCAAGCTCAGTTGTGACCTTAAAGTTAGATGATGTAGAGTGGGTATTCTGTAGGAAGTAATGATGTGGAAACATTTCATCCTAAACCAGAAGTTGTTTGCATTTGTAATTATTTTTGCAGTTCACTGCAAATTCAGACTTCTTCTGTGGCCTCCCAGAGTCCCTCTCAGTTTTATTTTCATAATAGTATGTTAATGAATTTTCCGCTTAGACGTTTCTGAGGGTTTACACTTTTTTAAGTGACAGCAAGCCTTCAATAGACAGCACAGATATTATCATTCCAGATGCCTCCTAACTTTTGAACTGCTATGAGATGACAAATTAATCTGTAGTGAATTTCATACAATTTTAAAAAAAAAAAAAAGTCTTCCTCCTTTCCTGCAGCTAACAGGTAAGCCATCAGTTAGCAGTGCTTAAGGAGAACAGGAAGTAAATAGGTCTCACAGGGGAGGACTTTAATAACAATACCTTTTCTATGAGACTGCAATTGCAACCAGTCCTACCATAATAAAAAAAACTATTAGAAAGTCAGAAATGAGACTGTTAAGGTGATAGAATTCACTAGTGGTTTGCCTAATTAATCTTCTGATTTAAATTTCTTTCTTCTGTTACCACATATGTGAATCTTTTGCACCGGTGTAACTTATTTTCTAGAGGGGAGATTTAGAGGGTAAAAGTTGATGCTCAAATGTCAGTTGAGAATTTAAGACAAACTTTTAGAATGAATTTCTAGTTCTAAAGGAGAACTAGAAGCAACGTGGTACCACTAGCTTCAAAAGAACCAACTGCTGCTAGT
This sequence comes from Burhinus bistriatus, assembly GCA_013397275.1. Taxonomy (NCBI): domain Eukaryota; kingdom Metazoa; phylum Chordata; class Aves; order Charadriiformes; family Burhinidae; genus Burhinus; species Burhinus bistriatus. Next base: position 92,646 of record VYXH01001842.1, read on the forward strand.
ACCTGGATGGTTTGCAGTATGTGGTCTTGGGGGAAAACATGGAGCATGATCCTCTGCAGTAGTTGAAGAGGTCAGGGAAAAAAGAAAACTTCTGTTAAGGCAGACTCTGGTCTGGAAACTCATTCTAGATAAGTAAGTAGTTCTAGCAAGTTAGTTTTGAAATGGCCCTTTGGCTTGCTAAGGGATTAGAAGGGAAGAAGCCACAATCTAATGCTGCTGTTACGGGAGAGGAGAAAAGGAGGCAGCTTTTCATTAGTGAACTGCAAGTACAGGACTGCAACTGAGCACTGGACCGCTAAGGCGTTAGAGGCTATAAGCTCATGAGCAAACTACCACAGGGTACGCTAGTTACTTTGATTCACATTGGATGGCCCAGAGTGCCTGTCTGTGTACACTCACATGCTAGTGTGAGGAAGCAGCATAGCCTTCTTTCACTATGGGGTAAGCTGCCTTGAATAAGCTTATATTTACCAGAAGGTCAACATGATGCCTTTGCACAGGCGTGTAACATAGAAGAGCTGATGCATGATAACCAAGGTACTTGTTCACATACAAGTCCAGAATGTAGTTCTTTAATGCCTCTGCTGAGATACTGCCTCACCCTGGACACAGTGAGAGCACGTGTGTTTCCACAGCATGGTAAGATATGCTGGCCCAGAGGCACTTTGGTGCTGAACAGCTAACCTCTGACTTAGGCACCAAGGTCTTTCAACTCACTAGTTAGATGCAGCAACGCTTATTGCTGGAGCTGCTGTGTTCCTGTGTGAGTCTAGCAGTAGGATTTCTCTCCCTCAACTTTGTCAGTGACTTGTTTTTTTTGGCCTTGGACAACTACCCGAGGCCTCAGTTTTCTTCCCATTTTACAGGTGGGAATGTACCTACTTACCTCACAAGAATGGTGTGAGGCTGTCCTTCATTATTGCTTGCAAGACGCTGTGAGATTCTTTGGAGGAAGGTGCAATATAGAAAGAAATGCACAAAGAGATACATCAGCTAAGTTTAAAAATGATGGGTGTTGGGGCCCCACAAGGATATAAATTTGGGTGAAATTTAACCAAAATGGTAAAAATTAAATCCCCCCTCCCCCCCCCCCCCC
>VYXH01001842.1:94188-126895 GCA_013397275.1 Burhinus bistriatus
CCCCCCCCCCCCCCTTTTTTTTTTTTTACACAGGGGGAAATTCACTTAACACGTGATCCAGTTCCTGTTACAGGGAAAGATTTCAATGGGAATTGGACCAAACCCTTAAGTATCTCAGAGGGCTCTTGCTATTATTTTTTTTTTTTGTATTGCTGATGTTATTATTTGTTATTCTTGAAGTACTGAGATCGAATGGCCTGTATCATCCACAGCGCATCCGTTCTGAACACTACAATGCAATGCTGACCATGGTCACTTTTGACATTGACTGTATTGGTTGAGTGTTTGTTACTCTGAAGTGTGTATGCTACTAAATAAATGAGACTGGAGGAAAAAAGACATCCGCTGTGATTTAGTCAAAGTACAGTAATATCTTTTCTTCAAGAATTTCCTTAGGGAAGAGACAAAAAACTATGTATTTCAGTGTTTCTTGTGCTTTTAGTCTTTAGGATCTAATATTTCCTAAAACAAAACCGGTTCTAAGACGTCTAGAAGCTAACGCGTGTTTGCTTTAGAACCTGATCCACAGAAAGCTTCACGGTTCCTTCAAGGTAAGCTCTGTCTCAAAAACCTCAGTTCATAGCCTACAGTATATGAAAAAATTGTGCATCAAAAGGCACTTGGCAGACTCAGAGCAGTTAACTGTTCCATGGGGCAGTTTTGTGTGGCAGCAGGGAACAAGAGTCACCCTCCGGGACCGGGACTGGCAACACTTCTCAGCAAGAGAGTGTCCTCTTACCTGTGTGCAAAGAGTACTTAGCAGAGAGGGAAACAAATAGCCACCATTAGTGTCTCTTTATTTTGTGTTGCAAATATAGAAGTATACACTTGTCCAGCTTTAAATTGCATAGAAGCAGACATGTCATCTACTTATGTACAGTAGTAATCACCCAAAAAGGTAAGTTGGTGAGAAATGCTGCCATGGTCAGAGGTAATGAGAAATCAAAACAAATTCAACTAAATGAAGAAGTCATGTGATGAGACAGGAGGATGTTAGTGATGTCATGCCTAAGGTCTCTGCATCAGATTGAAAAGGGTAGGCAGCTGGGAGGAGGGAGCATGGCCACATCTACAGGAGAAACTGTCTTGCAGAGCTCTGCTGCTTGAGGCTCTGAGGAAGTGTGGCTGACACAGCTGTGGAAATGCAAGTACACTGGGAAAATCATACTCCCAGTAGTGGCATTTTCTTCTCTTTCAGGTAAGTAGGGGGAGGGCATTTGAGGTGGAATAAGTTACGCTTGCAAAAGCCTGTAACTATTTAATTAGACTTGTGAAGCTTTCTTAGTGCACACCTGGCCATTGGCAAATCAGTGGAGAACTTACGTCAGAAAAAAGGTTGTTATGAGGGAACACCTTAAATCTGCAGTTAAAATTTCTGTTTCTTTAAAGGGAAAATGAAGATACAAACCATGTAAGTTGAGGAGAGAAAAGAGTATGAACAAATGTGAAAAGAAAGAGAAAGACAAATTTAAATTTACATTATTATTTCATGTTTTATATTCAGTACCCTCTTTAACATGTAGGTATGAGGTTGTATGAAGCAATGCTGAACCCAGAAGGAAAAAAAAAACCTAACAATTATATACACACAAATCTAAACCCAAGTTGGTAATGTGTTAAAAGACAGACATACATCAGGAAGAGCGGTTTATAATAATCCTATAAATGGCTGATTCTGCAGTGGGGAAGTGCTGGAAGACTTTTCACGTGGATCACAGGACTGAATTAATCCCAGATCTCCAGCTCATGTCGTTCCTCTAGGAGATAAAATTGGGCTTTGGCTTTCAATTGCCAAAGTAATCCAAGTTTGACACTGTGGGTTCAACCCATTGATTACGCACTAAAAGCGTCTCCTTAAAAACAGTTTCAAGTGAGTTATATTTTGGAATAGTAGCAGTTGAGCACTATGAAATCTGTGATTTTATGAACAGTAAGTTTCAGTCTCAGAACTGTAGGACTGAACGTTGTACTATATGTCATTGTGATTGTTATTTTTCTTTTTAGACAATATGGTTTGGACAGCATGTAGCATTTCAGCATCACAACAGGAGCAATATTAGCATTGTTTCCTCCAGGATATTAATTAGAAATTCATTATCTGTGAGAGTTTTTAAAAGCAACTAAGATCAGATATGACAGAAAAACTGCTAGAGGTCAAAGAGTCACGGCAACTGTGCTGACAGAAGTTCATTTACCTTTAGTTCCATTTGAGAGAGTTAAGAGCTTGTTTAAAATTTAGGTTGCTAATGCAGATTCTTTTAAAATTCCTGGCTCTTTCTTCTAGTGCCCATTTGGTATGTGCAGCTCCATGTTCTGTCTTGTTACAAGACACTGCATCTGGCTCAGTACATCCCTGAGCTACATGCTCTTGTAAACCAGGCACACATGTCTAGGAAATAAATAATCACTACGTGCTCATGCTATTCTTACAGTTCACCTCCAACACCCCACTGTTGGTCACTCTCAGAGATAAGATACTGGGCAAGATGGAGTTTTATTCTGGCTCAGTGCAGCTTTGTCTATGCTCTTCCTGTAAATATAAGTACTTTGACACAGCTATTTAGTAGAAACAGGTATTTGCCCAAAGTACTGGACTGAAGAACTTGCATTTTATTTATAAGATGAAGGCATAGCTGCAGCCAAGACTGCGTGTGGCATTGGTAATAGAACTGTGCTCTTCTCACTTCATTTTTCAGTGGCTTATCTAGTTTTATGACTATTGGCCTTTCTAAATTTGTGCATTAACTTGACGCAAGTGCTGCGTATGGGGAAAACAATGGTAGCTCAAGCTGAGTAACCATATGGACAGCAGGGATCCTACCTCCTTCTCACTGGAATCTTAGGGTGTATTACAGTCGTTTCCACGTGAAAAAATGAAGAACTGTCTTGTGCCTGCTACTTTATAAAAAGTCTGCAGGAAGAAAAGGTGGTATAATTAACTTCCCATCCCTTCTGAACAAGTCAGTATTTCACTCCTCACCAATTTCCCACCCATTCTGATAGCTAAGGAGAAGTGAAAGCAGAGTCATAATGGGCCTGCAAAAGCACAGTCATGACCACCAGTGCTCTGCTTAAGACAGAGCCTGTTACAAAGAAGGGTTGGAAATCAATCTGGAGTCGCCTCCACTGCAGCTGACTAGGGTCACTATGCTGTGCTGTGGCCTTACCATATATGCAGGGAGGAAGGGGCTGAGTTGCTGACACCCAGTGCCAACTGTTGGAGAGTTTGATAGCTAACCTTTGGGGGAAAACTACTAATGTCTAAACCATAGGACTAACATAATCCAAAAGGTAAGGCTATTGAAGATGAGCTGGTGGTGTTCCAACTAGCTAAGAGTAGATGTGTTTATCCTTGACTAGCATGTTCCAGAGATGGCCAGCCTGAAACACGACCAAAAAATGTTAACCTTTGCAAGAGGAAAGAATGAGAAAACTTCCTGCTAACTGGGCTTTCTTGCCTCATCTCACTGGGCTGTAGCAGCTCCCGGACATCAGACAGGACAGGCAATGAGCTAAGTAGAAGAGAAGCCAGAGAGCTAAAGCAAAGGTGAAATGGAAAGAAGGGCATGAGGCAAAGGCAACCATCTCCCTTTGTCACTAAGCCCATCAGTCCCCACACCACTCCTGGAATTTGCCCACGCACAGAGGGACCCCTCTGTTCTGACCACCTGTCATCTCCCAACATGGATGTGGAATTATTTCCATACCGTACGGGTCATTGCTGAAAGGTGGCCATCATCACCACTCTGGAAATGATGGTATATAAAACTATTCATTATAAAGCCAAAGGCCTAAATCTATAGGAAGCCTGGTACAGATACAAAGTCAGACCGACAAAGCCTAAACCTGAGATGAAGATGGATTTCTTTCAAGATGGATTCAGACTCTTCACTCTGTGCTTTTCTGTACCACATCTCAGTAGTGTCCATCCCTGAATGACACAGGGGACAGGAAGTCTGTGTGGTCAATGCAAAACCTCTTCTGCCAGCCCACATCTTCAGACTCTACATGCAGCTGATCGCTAAGCGTGAAGCTTGTACCAGTGTACCAGAGCACCTCTTTCCTCAGAAAGGAACCAGACAGAGTTACCTCACTGTATAACTTGATTAGACCTGAAGGCAGCATGTAATTTGCCACCATAGGTTGGCAGTGCAACATTCAGGAGTGGGACAAGGACAAAATGCTTCTGAGACTGTTCAAGCTTAATCCAAATTATTTACTTTTTTTTCAGTCTCCTTATTTTGCAGGCTTTAAACAGTAAACATCAGTTTAGACCCTAAGTAACAGAAAAAAAACCTTAGAAGTGAGCTGTCTTCAAAACAAACAACAACTACCTTTACCAGCAAGTCTGTATGCTTGGAAGGTGAGAAGAAAGCACCACCTGTTCAGGTGTGTGAAGGCAAGTCATGATTTCAGCTTTCTCAAATGGTTGAGCTATTCTGCCTTCCTGTGTAGAGGGCACTGTAAGGTAGTGTTTGTATTGGGTTTCCCTTCACTCTGCCCCTCCTTTGCATGACTTTGTTTCTACCTCAGAGGAGTAGGGATTAAAACCAAGAAGAAGAACTCCAGTGCACCAAACGCTAGACAGTTACCCGAGAACCTCAGCTTAATGCTTACCAACATAGCACAGGAAATTACTGTTGAATATCAAAGTACTTACAAAAATGAAGTTTGTCCCAAGTAAAGTCCATTAAAAGATAAAGACAGTCCATTTCTCATCACCCCATGCAGCTCACCCTTTCTTGGAAAACCACCTGCCCCTTCCACACCAGGAGCTGTGAGGAAAGCGACACCATGAGGCAAGCAGCACATTTCCTTCGCTAGTTAAAGGGATGCTATCAGCTCCACCAACCATTTTTTTTTTTTTTCACTAGTAGATGTTTTTTCCTCTTCATTGCTTGTTTCCAAAGCACATGCTCAGAGGAGCCTGGAGTTTTTTCCCAATTCTTCCTACTGCTTCCAATTTGAGCAGTAGCTTCATTTTCATGTTTTTCCACAGGGTCTGCTAATAAAACAGTTGCAAATGTGGCTATTTATTTACTTCCCTTATGTGAATTAGTAAGTCATCAGCACTGTAAAAAGCTCTCTGGAACACAGCAGCCTTTGCAAGTTGGTTGCTGCTGGCACAGCATGCATTTTTGGTTTCTTCGGTCAGAGAAAAGCACAACCTGTGTTGGTCATTATTTCCATCCAAATGCTGCGGTTGGATGGTAGGTCCATTTCTTTTCACCTGAGTGAAAGGACTCCTTCTCAATCTGCTAAGTATTGCATTCTGAATCAGAGCAGTAATGACATTGTTCTCCACTGCTAAGCTGGTTCAGTGCAACACATTTGGTGGACAGAGACGCAACTGTCTTTAATGATCTGGGGATCCGGCAGGTAGAAAGAGGAAGCAGAACACTGCTGATATTGAAACATCACCCATCTGAAGGAACTTAAATGAAGGAAGTAAGTGAAATAGGAAGCAGTCCTTCCAGACGCACACATTCCCTGATCTTTGGAAGAACCTCCTCTGTTATACTGGAGTAACACTGAGGTCATCTGACAAAGACAGACCAGAGTCCCTCTCTCTTGATGTTTTCTCTGTTTTATAAAAAGGCTTTTCATCTTTATGCAGACTGGAGCTCCTTAGCACAGCTGCTCTGACGTCTGCCACAGCTGATGGCTGGTGGTCAGTGCTATAGCACAGGTCATCATAAGCATAATTTACATTGCCACAGGGGAAAGTCTGGAGTTTCACCAGTTCAATTCCACCGATATCCAGGTGAGGGCAGTTGTTTCGACTTGGAGATGCTGGAGATGCCCGAGAGCTAGGAGAAGAACTGCAGTTCCCATCAAAGCCTGAATCTTCCCGCTCTGGAGTTGCTTTGAGCTTGGAGCTGGGGCTGAAGTGACAGATGTTCTCTAGCACCCATGATCCATAGGTTGGGTTCCAAAGATTTTTCGTTTTATTTTGAAGTCTGTGGGTTGGTGGATTGCTGAGCTCCAGCTTCTGGTTTGAGCTCTGCTGGAACCAGGACCCACTGTTGAAATCGCTGAGGCATGGCAGGCTGGGCCCTCGAGCAGCCCGGTTGCTCAGGTTCTCCACCAGTAGCTCTTGTGGACAATGTACAAGTTTGTGCCCAGCACGGTGGGAGTCCAGTGTTTTAGGCGTCATCTGAGGTGTGAGAGAAGGGCTTACCAACAGGGGCACTATCCCACTGGAAATGTTTGGGCGCATGACCGTACTCCCTTCATCCTCTGGTGTGGGGCCACACTCCATGGGCAGCTCAGTGTTGATCACATCAGGGTCCTGAAAAGAGAGACAAGCATGTGTTACACCCTGAGCACATCCAGGGTGACTGTCACACCTGCATTTTAAAAGCAATAGCTGTGAGAGTGACAAAGCTTTTGGCAGAGGCTGACATCAGGTTTGGGAAATATTCCGGCATGTCATACAAGGTGTTATGTGCCATCTGGACATCACGTGCTGTTAGGACTTGCAAAAATGCTCTCTCATTTACGTGCTTCCTTTGAGCAGAGATTGTGCTTTATGGAAATCAGTGGCTAAGCTGGGGGTCACTAGTGTATAATTTCTCCCTCAGGAGGTTGGATCCTTGGATCCAGGCCTGTAGCTGTAAAATGCTACCAGATGGAGAACTCGCCATGCCATCTCATTCCCCACCCTCCCAACTCCATACTAATTTAGCTGTGACTTTTGAGCAACATTAGACACGGTCAGAAGCCGGACCTTAAAAGAGATTCTAAATACATTTCCATCACAAAATGAAGGACATTTTGCTATAGAACCAGCTGACAGCCAAAAGCATCCACTTGCACAGGAACAGTATAATCTCATTTTGGTTGGGCTGAAGATGGGAGAGTGAGGATGGAGACCAGAAAACCCAAATGAAAAGAGCAGTTGAGCCAAGAGCACTACCGCAATCAGGAAAGTACTTGGATCAGTCCGTCAGGACTCTCCACTTGTTTTGAGCACTAAAGCTACTGCCTTTGGATAGCTGGCATTCCATGGATTATCATCCACCTGGATACCAAAGACCAATACCTGTGTGCAATACTTGATTCTTTCCAGGATGGTGGCGAAGTTTGGCCGATACTCTGGGCTGTGCTGCCAGCACTGTGTCATGATCCGGTACCTTAAAATAAGTACAAAAACCAAAAAAGTATTGATCAAGGAAGAACTATGTAAAATGTGTTTCAGTACTAAGGGATCATGGGTCCAGAGGAACTGCAGTCAGTACATGGCCTAAAAGAGGAGAGCAAAACTGGACGTATCATTTCTGCATCCTTGGATCCCAAGCCATTAGGAAATCACTACTTAAAGCAAAGCTTTAAGTGGTCTAAGCTGTATACAAGAGGCAGTGGCTCAAGAGACATTCAACAATACCCACCTAACACTGGGGGCAATTGCCATGCCCTGACTAAAGGTGTCTAGTTGCCTTTATCTAACCTGTTTGATACCCACTATGCCTTGTGGGAGTAAGGAAATACTCACACTGGCCCTGGACAGTTTTTTGGTGGATCCATTCTTCCTCCACTGGTGACAAATTCCAGCACTTCCTGATTGGTTTTGCAAGGGTAGGGCATGTAGCCTAGAGAGAAAATCTCCCAAAGCAGCACACCAAAGGACCTGTGTCAGAAACCAGCCAACAATATCAATTAGTTTTCATTTGCGCCCCACAAACCTGGCACGAAGCTGTGTAGGTAACACCACAGCAACAACATTTCGAAGCTGTAGGCCAACTACAGTAATGTGCAATTAGTGTGATTATGAGTCAACTTTGATATAAAAAACCAATCCATCAAAACTTTTGCTCAAGCTCTGAAAGTAGCTTTGCAGAGGTTTCAAAATATTTGACTAACTCCGAAGTTGTTCTTTCTGCTGCATTTGTTATTTCTAGAGCAGGAAATGCCAGAGCACGCTTTGCTACGTATGGTCTAACTGAAAAGAATTGTTAGATCTGGCATGGAGATTCCTACCTTACTTGGGAAGACTCAAGGTGTTTGAATCAGTGTTTGGCAACAGGATGCTCAAGAATAAAGTCAAGTAAGAGACATCCAGTGAAACTGAAAGGCAGCAGCATTTATTTTTTGTCATGATATGGTTGCTCTCCTTTTTTACATCCATGGGCCAGTTAGGCAGTGCCACTGAAGATAACATATGACTTAGACCCAGGGGAGTCAAGAGTTTTCTTCCAGGACTTCAGCAGGGTCAGAATTTTAAGAGTCACTATTTGCTGCAAAGGTGGAAGAAATTTCCAGTACACACATGTTACTTATAATAGCCTGTTACAGGAACTGTGGCACTTTCCTTCAAAATATTTAGTACTGGCTGCTCACAGTTAGGCGCTGATAAGCAATCCCTTGTCTTCCGGCACCACTACAACTTCAGGAAACTGGGTCAGTGTGGTATTTAAGGCAATGTCTTGGTACAGTGTATTGAAGGATCTACTGTATAGGGAGAGAGGTGTTCTTAAGCAATCGGGAAGCTTCCATTCCCCAGCACCTGTGCATGAATGTGCTACTGTTGAGGGGGTGCTTATTTTAAAGAAAGATCAAGTTACATGAAGAATCAGTATATAAATATTTTTTCCTTAGTAACCAGCAAGGACTTCTGATTAAATTTGCTGTCATTTTATATACAACAGAAAAAAATTATACAGAAGAGTAATCCTGGGTGGTACAGAGAGTGTCATTTACAAGATATATGAACAGGCCTCGTCACTGATACAAACTAAGTGGCAGATACTGAGGGCTGAGGGAAGTGTCTGATGGTATTTGTCTGGATTTTTAACTGAGACTTCTTGAGAATCCAAACTGCTTTCTCTTTTCATTTCTTGATTGCATTTATACGATACTCTACATGTATGTATAGTGAATTTTTATTACCTTTTTAATTGTTACTTTTTAATTTTTAATTATTTAATTCTTATTAATTTATTTTTAAAATTCTTATTCAGAATTCTTTAGCTATGCTTCTGCTGAATGCAGATGGAAGACTTCTAATATTTTTCTGGGAAATTCTGACATTTTTTAAGGTTCCTACTGAGCAGATATTTTTTTTCTTGAGCAGTACATTTCCTGACCCTTACCACTGAGTAGCAGAAGTGATTAAAAGACATTTGTTACCAGGTATCAGTCTTGGAGGTGAAAATGCCCTCTAGAAAAGCTTCTGGTGGCATCCACTTGACAGGAAGCATGGCTCTTCCTCCTTTGCGGTAGTAACTTGCTCTGGGAAAGACAAAACGCGTGGAGAATGTCACACAGTCTGAAAGGGCTCAGATACATAAAAGATCTTGTCACCACAGCAACAGCAGCTGGGGATTGTGTGCAGCAATGGGGGCCAAGTGAGAAAAAGGAAAAGTCATCAACTCAAATAGTGCATTGAAGCAGTATTTCATACCCTTTTTGCAACTGGGATGGAAACTGAGGATGTTGTAGGTGCACAGCTGAGGATATCAAACTTGCCAATGCTTTGCACAAGGTGCTGATGCAGCAAGTCTTGACATCATAAACTGAGAATTATGGTTGATTTTTTTTTTTTAATTTCAGATTATTTATGATTAACTAGATAATAAATTTGCCTATGCTTGGTTTAGCGTCCACATGTGTTTGCCGTGTTCCCTGGGGCCCAGTTTGGAATAAACCCAGTTGAAGTGTATTGGCTAGTAGCCACAGATGTGTTAATTTACAGTCTGTTAACTCCAGTTAGTTAACTGGTAATCAAATTCAGACATTGCTTCAGATTCCATGAGACAGCTCAAACCAGTCAAAACGATACAGATTACCAAGTTATTCACAGGACTGAAATGGCCTTTCACTTACCTGTAAATATCCCTGGCCATCCCAAAGTCGCCAATCTTGGCTATTCGTCCTGCTCCAGTGCAGGTCAAAAGGCAATTCCTTGCAGCTATATCTCTTTAAAATATAAATAAATTATTAGTTCTAATTCTAAACTCTGAAGTAGCTAAAGGAATAAAGAATATTAGACCCAGTCCTGCAAGTCTTAGTTGAGTCATCTTCACACAAATGAGAACAGCCTTATTGAAAATAATGCCAGCTACATTATCATTTTTATTAACCACAATTCTTAAACTGCATTTACATTACATTTTCTACCCAGTGTTTTCCAAGCATTCCCCACTCCCATCTCCTTTCACTAAGGCAGAAAACAGGGTCAATATCAGATCAGGGACAGATCCAACCCCTTTTGCTTCAGCCACATTATGATAGATTTCTTTCTTGCTCTAGTTTTTTTAAAGAATGGCATCTCAACAGTGTCTCCATCAGTTACAGATGTGATGCTATTGGGTAGTCTTAGTAAACTGCTTGAAAAGTCAATGTAGGACCAGATTTGGTAAACTGTTGCTTTCTTGCTTCTGGATACTTGTGGAACCAAGCAAAGCTACATATGGGAGCAGCCATTTGCTGGGTGCAGGATTAGCATGTGACAAATGGCAGTGATGACTGCATGGCCAAGACTGAAGGATTTGTGTTCATTTTAAATATGCATTCTGAAAAGGAACTCATTAAAAATCATAGCACTGTGGGGGTCCTGTTGACTGCCAAGAAAAATGAGCTCCTTGGACAACTCATATGTTTCTTCCCACTGCCAACCTTGAAAAAAGCTCTCGGGATTTGGAAGTCAAGCTCAGCGTTCTCTTCCCTCATCAGCTCTGACTCCTAGATGACGAGACCTGCCCTTAGTGACATTTCCACAACCCCACTACACTACCTTTTCCCCCTAGGATACCCATTATCTGTAGTGATAACCTTCTTCCCTTCCTGACACACTCTAAGAAATACTGATGTCACTAAAATATACTAATAGAACCTGAATGAAATTCCTTCTGTACTGATTTCCTGAATTGTTGGCTAAAACAAAACGAGTCCATTCCCAGGTTGCTTACACTAGAGATATAACAGTGCAAAAACTGACCCAGAGAGTTTTTTTAAAAGTGATATGCTGCTGTTAAAAGCATCAAGCACTAGTTTCTTCCACTTCTCTCCTGAAATGGAGATTGGTCTTAAGCAATGACAGCTGACCTGTCCATTTGTTGACATAAATATTAGAAGCTTTACATGATGACTGCTGGGCTCAGTGACAGGCGATAAGAAAACCAGGGAACATCTACCTGACAGGATAAATGAAAATTGGTTTTATAAAACACTTGCGCAGAAAATTTCTGTTGAGTTTCTATTGGACTTCTTGCAGCACAAGCAAGACTTGGCCCTTATCATAAATTCAATAGATCAGGGTAGGTGGAGGTTGATGAAGGATATTACTATTACAGTAAGGATTTTTTAAAAATAATTCTGTAGCGATTAAATCTGAAGTTTCCAATTAGAATACTGATCCTCTCATGTACTTATTAAGAGATCCAAGAGCCAAAATTTGTTGCACACTCTTACTGCTCTTTTTTAATAACAGAAAACTCAAATCCTTCTTTCAAAGGAACTTATTTATTGTTTCAATATAAAGGAGACCAAAACCTGTCTCAGATGCTCTAATCATAAAGCCATAACAGATCCCATATCTCAATCTCATGGCTTTTTGCTCTAATTGCCGCTTGCCACTTGTTTCCCTCAGCTTCTGCAGTCTCTACCCACTCTTGCCTAGCTCTGCCTCTTTGCCCTGTGCAATGTCATACGTACGTACACGTGCTTGTGCGTGTGGGTGAATCAGTTGTCTACTTGCATAACTCCAGGCTACACGTCAGTTTAGTTGGAGCCTGTGTGACCCTCTTGTGTGCAGTCCTCTCTTTTCCTTTACACAAAAGGGCTGAATTCAGCACGGAGTTCATACTCAGAAAGGCATTCAGTTGCATGCTATGCCTGGGAACATTATGAGCTGGAACAACTCTTAATCAGAAGCAAAGGAGTCCAATATCCAACTGGGAATTTTAAAAGGTTACCTATAATAAGCTTTACTTTTTCTATAATATTTTATTTTTATTTGAAGCTGCCATATCAACGTTTTTTTGCTCTGTGAAAGAGGAAAAAGAGGTGTGAACAGACAAATACAGGCTCCCCAAGACCACACAGCATGTCGGCCGCTTAGCTGGGAGGGAAGCCTTAGAGTTGTGTTTTTACCTCCTGTTATCCCTGGTCTACCCTTCTGTAGTCAATGGCTCAAATATGATGGGCTGTAGTGTGCTGATGGGATAGAGAAAACATTAAGTCAAGACAGGGAGGTCAGAAAAGAGAGAAATGATACCTCATTGTGTTACAAGCTGACACAGAGTGACACTACCATCTAGTGGACTACAGGGCTAATCTCAAATGTGTCTACATTTTAGGCACCTGAAAATTAACACTTGAAAACGTTCACTTCGAACAGAAGATTCCTTTCTCCCCAGCACTGCAAAGAGCAGTGCAGAGCCTGCCAAAAACCAGTGAGACCAGCCCAGGCATCTAAGCACAGGCGTGTAGCGGTGGAGAAAATCTCCGTATTCCCCCCTGGAGGTTAGTTCTGTCTAATCCACTGCAAATAGAAACTGTGTGAGCTTCACGCATCTTGAGATACATCAGACTGTTTCTCCTCACCTGTGGATGAAATGATTCTCTTCCAGATATTTACAGCCGCAGGCAATATCCCTAGCTATGTTCAGCAGGTCCTGCATTGTTAGCGTGGATGGTTGATTCTGGAAAAGGACACACAGAAAATGGTAAGGGAAGAATAGCAGAGTAGAAAAATACAGTTCAGGCAGGGGATAATCAGGGGCAGAAGAAAGGAAAGGGAGAGACATACACACAGGCTGGGGGAAGGGTTAAATCAGTCAGGAGCAAAGAGGAACATAAGCAAATCAAAGTAAAGGGTTAGAAAATGAGTAAACTCTTATTTAAGCCAAAAAACTTTCAGAAGATTTCAGTTCTGAGCACACTGCACAAGTGCAAGTTGGTGAGAGATTTATGGCCTGGCCTGAATAGCCTAGTAAAGGGGGTAGGAGAGAACTGTTCCCTACTGGTGTTGGACTTCGTGAAATCAAAAGACAAGCAGGTTTAAAAGGCGAGATGGGAGAGAAAAAACCTACACCCACTTTTGAAGAGTTAATAAATTATCAACAGAAATTAGCACATGAACTCAGAGAGAGAGCAAGATGCACGAGTGCACATTTCTGCACCAGCAGTCAGCATTCATCAACTTATCCGTTCTTGTGGAAGGACAGTGATTATCCTCAAGAGCAGTTACCACAGGACTCTAGGACTGGTACTAGCCCTTCACCATCTGCACTTTCCCTGGAGAAAGGAAAAGAAGCCTTTCTCCAGGAGCCCTGCTTATTTTCATCCCATAATTTATTTCCCCATAGGAAAATTTCCTTGGTATTTCTCCAGGAACTTCTGTATTGCGCTCAGGAAGGGTGGGGAGAAATTACTACACTGCTGATCAAAAGCCCAAGAGATATCAAATAAATTGTTCTTTTTAAGGCTGATTTTATTTCTGGATGCTGTTATCACTGTAATTTCTCATGCTCAAACCACATAACATACACTACAGCCATTGAGCACTATTTTTATTGGCTAGGCAAATTATTGTACTAAGCTTTTGGACACCTGCCAGGGAGAATTATTACAGTTATAAAGTAGCCATTTCTGGAGAGGAAATGAAGAGCAAGGAGGAGAAATAGAACCACAGACTTGCAGACCTTATCTCTGCTCTGGAATCCCTTTGTCAGAAGACTGACGGACACGCATTTTCCCTGCAGCCAGGGAAACTTGTCGTGAAATACATTAATGATGGGGTTAGGTCTGTTTTCAGAAAAGGTGTACAGGGATTTTTTTTTTTTTGAGTACTAAGGGGAGTTCAACTATTGTATTTGCTATCTGCTAGCATACCAGCTAACATAGCAGCAGGTCTGTTTTCATGTGATATTTAAAAAAATAACTGTTCTTTACATTACAACTATACATAATATTCAAATAAGAGTATTTATTATCCTCTGCTGCCCACAGACTTTATCTGCTCACAGAAATTGTACCACTTTCACTAGAAATGCCAAAAATAAAGATATACAAACTCTTCCATCTGGGTGCTGTTATACCACTGTAAGTGCATTTAGTATATTTACTCCTGTATGAGGAAGAGATTAAACTCAATCTTTCAGCAACATGTTAATACCAGCATAGAAGTATACACACATGAAGCTATATTGTCATAACTATTTGAGGTGTATGTGTGTGTGGAGGAGAAGCTGGGCAACCACATCATGTGGTGTAGGAGTACATGAGGCACCAGTCAGCCACCTCCTGCCCCTGTAGGCAGCCAGCATAGGCACCTTAATACAACAAGAAATAGTGTAGAATCAGGCCTGACTTTTTTTTTTTGAAGTCTCCATTCAAGCATAGGTATATATTTTTTTAACAGAGGTGCCCAGGATCACACTGTTTAAGAAGCAAGAACACATATCTGGAATTAGCTATTCATTATAAGAACACTGAAACAAATTAATTCCAAATATTCACTGTACTTGGTTGGCATGAATCAGAAATCAGAGATAATTTGCAAAAACCCCTCACAACTGCTTTTTATAAAGGTGGGTTTTTTTCAAAGAAAAATATTTGACTTGATAATTTCATTTGCATTGATTTAAATCCCTGTCACAGTGCTAATGCAGGATCAGCTCTTCAACTAGTATAAATTTGTGCATCTCCATACGGTGCTCATACACACCTGCTGAGGACCTGGTGCGACAAATTCCCATTACTGCATATCAGTGTTACCACTTCAGTTCCTCACACACCATCACAGTGCACAGAAAATAAGCCAGACATTGAGGAAAGCAAGCCCCTTAATTTGTAGTCCAGTTGACAGTGAGCTCTGGGATGGCAGGATAGAATTTTACTCTTTCCTCCTCAGTTACTAATAGACTGGAGCTCTGGCACTGCTTTCATTTTCTCTCACTGACATCTGCTTATGTCAAACAAACAGATGTATGTATCCAGAAGTCTGTAGGAGCTGGGACACATACCCAGCCTTGCTCAGCTTTGGTACCTTTATCCAATTCATAAAACTAATAAAAAAAGTCATACTAAAATCAACCACAAGCCTAGCAGGGAACTTATCTCACCACCCTGGGTCGATTCTGCCGAAGAAAGCTCTTCATATCTCCTCCAGCCATGAGCTCAAGCAGAATGAAGCGAGGCAGCATCTGTAGGCTAACACCGATGCACTGCACGATATTTTGGTGGTTGAACTTACTGAAAGCCAAGATCACAGCAACATGGAAGAGAAAGACAGCATTAGTACCTGGCCAACATCCATCACGCTCACTGTGCCTTCAGCTTTGACAGCCTGGATTGAAGCAAATCCTGATGCAGTGCAAGTTACCAAACAAATTCCTAATTCAGCCATATCAAAATGCCTCTCTGATTATGACAGCCCCAAGGTCAGGGTTATGCCTTGCTTTGCCCATGTAAAGCTTTCCACAGAAGGTATGAAAAGCTGAAAGTAAAGCAGAGCCTTCTGTCTGTGAAGAGAGAATTTAATGGACACACTGACTGAAAGATGGCGGTGACGTGACACAGGAAAAAAAAGCTAAGCACTTCAAATATGCAATTATTGGCATTTGTGAAACAAAATCCTGACCGGTGGGGATTTTAATTCAGCATTGGTTATTTTAAATATACTGCTATTTAGCCTGATGGACTCAGTTCAGTATCTAGTCTGCCAAAGAGGGGCTCATCAGCTAATACCTACTGCAGCAGCTGCTTATACAATGGCTTTCTGCCTCTTACAAAAGAAAGCTGAGACTGTCAAGAAGCTTAGTAAGACTCACTCATTGGAAAGTAGCATCTTCCCTTGGATAGTGATTACCTGGATAATACAGGAACTAAAAATGGAAAGGAAGTTGGGGAAGAGAAAGAGTCATGTGCTAGTAACCGAATCAAAGCACTCTGTAATCGATTGAAATTGCTCTTTAAAAAAACATACATCAGTATTACCTCCTGTTCAGCTGCCAAAGTTCTTGCAGACTTTAGCAAGCGGCACTATGTCATAAGTTTCATGCTTTAATAGGAGAAAACCAGCATCTGAGCTGGTCCCTATGAGCTGGACCAGACAATGAGAAGAGGAACTGCATGTTGCACAAATTAAAAAAGCATAATTCTGATCACTTACAATCAACCCTGATTGTACTATTATTTTAAAGTGACTATACTATTGTTTCAAGCTTATGGATTTAGGTTAACAAAGTATTCCAAGACTGGAATACTTAAAGTACAGGTGGTAATAAGAATGGCTGTCTTATCTTTTCCAGGCAGGTTTTGTATATCTCATAGTACGCTGTCAGAGGGTCGTGCAGATGAGACCTTACAAAGGTTCTGTTAAGCTTGCAAAGACATCAAAAGCCAGAACACATCTAAGAGAAGTGACCACTCTGGGAGAAGGGCTGTGTTCCATCTGTGCAAGCTACACATGCAGAGCCATATTCACTACCTTGTCCCTGCAGAGGTTTCAGAGTGTCTCACTCAGCTATTTTTTGTGCAAAGAAAGGGCAAAAGCCCAGGACCTCCACTGCAAAAAGCACTTACTTATGGCAAACAGTTCTACAGATAGGAAAAGCAAAAAGGCTGCACGTATGCTTAGCTACTGCCTGAAAACCACAATGGGAAAAACTTTTCACACTTTCTCCTTCTTCAGCTGCCAAACTTGCTCTTATAAAAAAACTCTTACTTTTATTTGCAAGAGATAATATAGTTTAAGCCCTTGCATCCAAGCCTAAAAACTTACCTCCCTGGCACAAAGCCTGTGTTGTACCACCTTGGTGCCGGTCTTGCAGAGGCTGAATGTCTGAGTCACTGCACAGGTGGCTCTAATCTTCAGCTTTCCTATTTCTTTCCATTTCATCATTGAAAATTTGTTTTAGCAAGGGCTTTGGGACATGATTCATACTTAGTAAAAGGGCAGTGGGATTCTTTGAAAAGGAAAACATTTCAAATGCAGAACATGTTCGTACAAAAATGTTGTGCCTCTTTAGTCCTCTGAACATGACCAACAGAACCAGACAGCAGAACTTTTTGTCAAGATGTTGTACTAGTTTTGGGTGGGATAGAGTTAATTTTCTTCACAGTAGTTTATATGGTGCTATGTTTTTGATTTGTGATGAAAACACTGTTGATAACAGATTGATATTTTAGCTATTGCTGAGCAGTGCTTACAGAGCGTTAAGGCTCCTCCCACCACCCTGCCAGCAAGTAGGCTAGAGGTGCACAAGAAGTTAGGAGGGGACACAGCTAGGACAGCTGACCCCAACTGACCGAAGGGATATCCCACACTATATGACATTGTGCTCAGCAATAAAGGCTGAGGGAAGAAGGAGGAAGCGGGTGTCATTCGTAGTTTGGCATTTGTCTTCCCAAGTAACTGTTAGGCATGATGAAGCCCTGCTTTCCTGGAAATGGCTAAACACCTGCCTGCTGATGGGAAGTAGTGAATAATTCTTTACATTGCTTTGTTTATGTGCCCAGCTTTTGCTTTACCTATTATGCTGCCTTTATCTCAACCCATGAGTTTTCTTAATCTTGCCCTTTCCAAGTCTCTTCCTCATCCCACTGCTGTGTGGTGCTTAGCTGTCTACTGGCATTAAACCGCAACAGACGCGCAACAGAAGAACTTGCGACTTGGTTTGAGATGAACAAATAGCTGAAACCAGTAATTCATATGCTACTAAAATGCCATCTGGTGAAACATTAGGCTGGATTTCTTTTCTGAACCCAAGCAAGTGAATTAACAATTCCTATTACCTGCACCACTCCTTTTCCCCCTACCCACCATCAGTATAAAAACCTTAAACTATACCTGATAATCAATGCTTCCATCAGGAAATCCATCTCATCCTGCTCAGAGCAGACTTCTGGCAGGGTCTGTTGAGAGGTAAAGACATTGAGGGCCATCCCACCAAAGAATTGAGAACATTTAGGTGACCACCAAAGGAAAAAGAAAAAAAACCAAAACAAACGAGCATGTAACATGTGAATCACTTCAGGAACCTTTGAGGAGGTCCTCATCTTTTCAGTGCCCAGTTTATTAGACTGCACATGACCCATTTGGTAGTTAAAGTTCGAAGAGGAAACTGGTGACCTACTTGGAGACTTTTTGTGTCCATTTAAATATATGCAGTGTTCTGGAGCAAAAGAGCTTCAGGTACGCATCAAGAAAGGCATTAGCTGGGGAATTACAGATCTAGTAAGCACTTTAAAATGACAGGGGTTAATTTAGTCTCCCTTTTCTGTATGCCCACATTGCAGCACATGCTTCAATGTTATATGACATGTACAGTTACATGATTTAAATAGTTGTGTTGCGTAGCCTTATAGCTTTCTCTCCTGCCAGCAGATTTGGACAGCATCTGCCACAGATAAACATCTACTGAGAGCGCAGGCAGCAGTAGAAGCAGTGCCTGCTACTGTGCCCACTGTTTTAACATTACGGGATGGTTTGGCCACAGCTGTTTGTAGTACCTGCTGCCAAACTGCATGCAGAGAGGTGGAACATTTATTGCTCAGTGTGGTGAGGCTGGCGTGGAAACAGTTCTTGTCATCAGCAGTGTGGGCTACAGAAGACCTGGGTTGCATTCTGCTATCTCAAATAAGTGATTGCTTCACACAGGACAGTGCAGATGATCTACTAAATTGGTGGAATACCCACAAACAATATGTGGAGTATGTTGCAAATATATTTTTTAATTCATCCTCAGTCTACACATGCTGCTTCTGCAAAGTCGGATCAGGACTGATAGGCACCACCATGGAGCAAGTGAGCATGGCCACAGCTTGGGCCCCACGGACACTCTACCAGTTTTCAGCCAGTGAGAAGAGCAGCCTTTTGATGATGTTCAGGGTGTCCGCTTTACAGGGAACTGGGTGAACAAGTGGGCAGGTGGGCAGACAGGGCCCTAACAAGTACCATCGTTGCCAAGGCTTGCAAAACTGGTGACATCCTCACTGGATTACCATAACTGAACAACATGCCAATCTACTTCTGTTTGCCTTTGTGCTGTGGTGCTTCCTCCAGTCTGGACTGTGAAACTGGGCTGGGCCGTTACAACTGCTTGCTAGTGTCTGGTCTGGGTTTTCATGCACATTTGTTCAGTGGCACAAGGAAGTTCATAACAAAATGCCATAATGCATGATCCTTTCACTTTTTTTTTTTTTAATGAGGGCTTTGACAGACAGGATGAATAACAATAGAACTTCTTTCTATTAATTAAATCTATGTTTTGGGCTGAACTCATAGAAGTAGACTTGGTTCTCCGAGTCACAAGCTTATAAAAGAACAAAAGCAGGCTGTGCACATCCTTAACTTCAGGGCTGAGTAACTGACAAATCCTGAGGCAACAGCAGTAATTTCACAGAAAACCAGCCTGTTATCTCTTGCCATTAATGACATGGAAATTAGCATGATATTACAATATATATTCACAGCAGCATATTTAACGCTGCAATACTAAGAGACTACCTGAAAGTTTCGCCTATGGTAGACAAACACTGTTCGCAGTATGAGGAAATGTAATTGAGAAACCATACAAATTTTTAAATATGGTAATGTCATGTGAAAAACTTAGGAGAAAGCATTCAAAATCACTGAAATGCAGAAGTAATAATATATAAGCATTACTATAAGTGTTTACTGTTTGCTGTAACATAAATGCTTCATACTAATATTTGCCAGGGCTTTCTTTCCTTTATACAAGATTTAGAAATCCCCTTCTAGTCCCCAATCCCCCAAAATGTCTGTTTGTTACTGTTTTTTTCCCCTTAAGTTTCTTTTTTTCTTGTCTACCCAGCTCTATAAAAATCATAGAATCATAGAATGGTTAGAGTTGGAAGGGACCTTAAAGACCATCTAGTATCATCTAGTAAAATCATTGCTGCAGAAAAGCCACTGTAGCAGATTCTCTGCTGGGGTGAACTGACAGTTCTGCATTGATTTCAAGGGAGCTATATTTGTTTATGTTGACAGAGAATTTGTTATTTTATTTTAACCAATTATATTATGCAGTCTCCAGGTGACTAATTCACACAACTTCCCATCTGAGGGCACTCATTCTATCTCTCCTGAGCAACGGGAATGAAGCTTACAAAAGAGACTGGCCTTTTTAGATTCTCCTCCTAGTTAGATCACAACTTACAGCCATTAGGCATGCAACAAACAAGACAGATGCTTTACTTCGAACCTGCTGCTAGTGCCATACAGTTTAAAAATCAAATTTTATAATTTCCGGATGCAGCAATGTGTGGAAACCTGCATTACACACATGCATATGTCAATACACGTGATGAACGTGAATCTCCAACTGGGATAGTAATAAGATAATATGGCTCTTACTGGTAATTATTGTTGTATGAGAAATTTGTGGGTACTGACCTTGATAGCCACTTGAAGAGGGTTGGGATCCCCTGCAATGCCTACCACGGTTCCCTCGTAAACCTCACCAAATGCACCATGTCCTAGTGCCCTGGAAAGAAAAAAGAGAGAGAACAGATGTTATTATGCCCCTGGATCCAACATTGGCTGAGCTCTTCTCTTCATCCAGTCCAAGAATAGGAACAGAACCTACTGGAAGAGATGGAATCAACAACAGAGTTTTGTTTTCATCTCAAAGCCTCTGAAAATAACTTCTCAGTATTTTCTGTCACTGTGACTAAAGCAAGGAGGTTGGATCCTTACTGGTTCTGAACAAATAAAGCAGCCTGCTCAATCCTAGGGCCCCATCACCAAGTATGGCAATAGCAAGGCAAGAAAGAACTGGAGAACAACAGAATAAGGTAGTTGCAAAGCTGATATCTTCAGGAGAGGGTGGAAAACAGCACATAAGAATGATCAAGTTTTTTGTTACCAATATCACCTGGGTGGTATGGAGCCAAAGAGCAACCTAGCATGTTATTTCCTTGTGATAGGAAATTTCCTTGTTACAGGAGATGCTGAAAAAGAAATACTGCTGCAGATTTGGAAGGGAGTTTATGCCAGGTGGTAAATGTAATCCAAGATGTCATATAAAAACACAGAGGTGAAATACGGAATCACAGAATTTTCAGAGTTGGAAGGGACCTCCAGAGATCATCTAGTCCAACTCCCCTGCTGACGCAGGAATGCCTAGAGCACATTACTCAGGACTGCATCCAGGCGGGTCTTGAAAATCTCCAGAGAAGGGGACTCCACAACCTCCCTGGGCAGCCTGTTCCAGTGCTCTGTCACCATAACCATAAAGAAGGTTTTTTTTATGTTTGAATGGAACTTCCTGGACACAGTATTCCAGTTGTGGCCTCACCAGTGCCGAGTGGAGGGGGAGAAAGATCTCCCTCAACCTACTGGCCACACTCTTCCCTATGCAGCCCAGGATTCCATTGGCCTTCCTGGTAACAAGGCCACATTGCTGGCTCATGAATAATTTACTATCTACCAGGACCCCCAGATCCTTCTCCTCAGAGCAGGTCCACCCTAACCTATAGTGGTGCCTAGCATTCTTCCTCCCCAAGTGCAGGACCCTACACTTGCTCTTGTTGAACCTCAGTAGGTTCTTCTCTGCCCAGCACTCCAGCCTGTCCAGGTCATGCTGGATGGCAGCGCGGCCCTCTGGAGTGTCAGCCACCCCTCCCAGTTTGGTATCAGCAGCGAACTTGCTGAGGATACACTCTGTCCCCTCATCCAGGTCGTTGATGAATATACTGAACAAGATTGGGCCGAGTATTGACCCCTGGGGGACACCACTGGTTACAGGCCTCCAACTTGACACTGCTCCATTAATCACAACCCTCTGAGTTCTGTCACACAGCCAGCTCTCAATCCACCTCGCTGTCTCCTCATCTCGCCCACACTTCCTCAGCTTCCTGATGAGGATGTTATGGGAGACTGTGTCAAAAGCCTTGCTGAAGTCAAGGTAGATGACATCTACTGCTCTCCCCTCATCCAGCCANTACTGAAAGAACCTCTTCTTATTATCTTTAACCGCAGTGGCCAAGCTGAGTTCTGCTTGGGCTTTGGCCCTTCTAATTTTCCCCCTGCATAGCTTCACTACAACTTGGTATTCCTCATCAGTGGCCAACCCCCTTCTCCACAGACTGTAAACTTTCCTTTTGTACCTGAGGTCCAGCCGAAGCTATCTATTTAGCCAGGCTGGTCTTCTTCCCCATCAGCTCGTTTTTCGCGACATGGAGATGGTCTTCTCCTGTGCTTTTAAGAGTTCCTGCTTAAAGTATGACCAGCCTTCCTATGCTTTATGTGGGAACACGGAACAGGAAACTCATAAACTTATACTTCTGCTGGAGAACTTTATGGAATCAAAATATCTTCAAGAACATAGTAAGTGTCACATCTGTCATATTTTGGCTGGCTTGGACTAGGTACTTTCCAGTTAGTCAGACAGGTGGCCCTTGTTTTCTTGTCCTGGATACTTGATGATGAGTAAAACAAGCACATGAGCCCTACCTCTGCCTTTGCTTCAGGCTGCCTTTCCTGTCCTGTGCTAGAGAGCAACCCCTGCTGCAAGCCTTACCGAAGTAGAGAGATGTTCTTCCGTGGGATCTCCTTCAGCTCGCTCAGAGTGGCAGCCTTCCCTGCAAAGCAGTAGTTGGGGTTGTAATCTGTCATGATGGCTGACGTGCGGATTTTGCTCAGTTTATATTCTGGGCTCTGCAGTCGTGCTCTTGCTCCTTCCAGCTGCTGTTTCTTAAGGTGATAAACTGGGGGTGAGGAGACAAATAAAAATGCACAAACAATATCAACACTTGGAGAGAAAAGACAATGCTGGCCACACAGAACAGAAAGAAACTAACTCTGTAATTAGAAATACTCGAGAAGTATCTTTAGCTTACCAGTATCATGCTCTTCTCCATGCTCTGTAGTGATTTAATACTGGATATGCAAACAGTCCTATTCCTGCAGAGTCCTAATCACCTGGGAGCAACTCAGGTTTCCTCTCCTTCTTTGTACATTGGCTGAGGAAAGGCTGCTCCACAAGACACCTTAATGGCATTGAGTTCCAAAAAGCACACCATCTCCCTGAATTAATTATATGTTCAATTACAGGCTGCTAAAGAAACGCCTGCTAAGAGGGCTTTCAAAGCTCTTTTCTCAGAAGCAAACACTGGAACTGGCCCTTTGGGATTATGCTTGTGAATATGCTTGTGGGATTACGTGTGAGGTATTGATGTTTCCTATGACTTCTTTCTCCCTGTCCCTCTCATCCATTTGTGAGACCACAACACTCTACCTCAAGTATTAAAAGTAGAAGTATGTGGTTGAATGGTCTCCTTTTGTCTAATTTAACTGGGAAAAGCCAAGTCAAAGGGTGATAAGGAGTAAGTGTTACTTACTGATAGATAGGCTGCCACAAGTAAGGATCATTCCAAGCACCACAATCACAGCCACCACAGCAAGGAGGAGTGGGAGAGGAAGCTGTCCCTCTGGGATAGGACTCTGGGGCACTGGAAGAAGAAAAGATAGAAGTGCATTAATCAGAAAACAAACAAAGCTGCTGTAGAGCATCCCTCTCAAGGCTGCTCCTATTTCAGAAAACAATACAGAGATCATGGTCAGACCATCTTATAAAAATTACAGCAAATCCCTCTACAGCTCTGGAGGCTGAAAAAATACCTAAATAATTTTTAAAACATTGTGAAGATAGAAAATTAACTGATAAAACACAGACTGCTTAACCATTCTTCAGCTTTTTATGAATGGGTAACACCACTGCTCCCAAGTTGAAACTCTACAGCCTTGATGCTTTGGAGTTGCAAGAGACTGTCAGGAAATAACAGTGAATACCAGGCATCAGCTGAACAGGCATAGTGTGAAACTGCTTTGGAAGGAAGTAATTTGTGGCTTAAATAACTCAGCAGTAGGTGGTATGTTATACCAGAGAGGTATTTGCGCTTAAATACCTGATACACTGTGCCCATTCAGGAAACTTACACTGTGTCTCTTTACAGATGTTTTATCTTCTACCTAATCTAAATCTGAATTTTGGAGACGCTGATAGAGATGCAGGTCAGTGTGTAAGAAAAGGATATCAGGAATTTTCAGTCATATGTTTGACTGACATTTCTCATAATGCTGTGTACACTGAAGCCACCAGCTGTAACTTGGGGATTCGACCATCAAAAAAGCCTGGAGGAGATGATACAAAGAATATAGACATTACCCAGCGAGGATAAAACTCCACATCTTACCAGTGCAGGTGACGTTGTCGTTGGCTAGCACAGCCCCCATCTCACATTGGCAGACTGGCAGGTTGGTGTCAGGGTCCCGCTTACAGTTGTCTGAGTGGCAGTGGCTGCAGTTAAGATAGATCTGAACCTCCACCTCACCATGACTCTCCATAGCTGAACGAGGAACCAGACACAAAAAGTGGGTTTAGTTTAGCTTTTCCCACCTTGTTCCAGTAAGGAAAAAAATAAGAGTAGGTACCTACAACTTCTCTCCTTCTCTGCAGCAAAGCAGATAGCCCAACACAGTGTGGACACATGTCAGAAACCTTAAGGGGGCCAGGAGGGAAGAAGAGATTGGGTCTCTCACGCAAACAGAGAAGTCTCAAAGTGCTTTGACCTGGAAATGTCTGGGACTGAGGTTGTGCAGTTGAACTTGATGACTGCTGTCTCTCCTGGCTTAGAGGTTGAGAGGAAAAAGGTCCCAGACCACTATAGATGTATTTAAAGAAATGACCACAGCTAAAGATCTGGCCTGCAGAGTGAAATATGCCTGAATGAAATCCATAAAAAGCAAAGATGAGAGAAGAGGGAGCAGGAAAGAGGAAATAGAGAGGAAGAAGGAAAAAGGAGGAAGAAAAGAACCAAGAGGAGTAAGAAGTAGTATATTGTACCTGCCAGGGGATGCAAGAAGATCTCTCCAATGGGGTTCACAAAAGAGATGCCATCCTGCCCACCAGCTGTGATATCATCATTATCAGAGGCATGCCCCCCTGGGGAAAGAAGACTATGGCTAGCCAATCACTGCTGGATGCTGCAAAAATGTGATGCCTTTGAAGGGCTGCATTTGTTCCTGGCTCTTATCACCTGGGGTCACTCTGCAACCTTCCAGGGATACATTAATGTGTATAATGTCCTTGATGGATAAACACTCACTTGACCCAGCCAAGCCAGTACCAAGGGTAGTGAAGTGACTTATTCCAGCGCAGGTTTCTCAGTTCAGCAAGGTAAAAATATATTTGATTTAAACAGAAAAAAGAAACGGAACATTTTCCATGGGCAACCTGGGGACAAATGAAGGGCTGATTCAGCACGCCTTCCAAATACTAAATCACATAGAAACACTTCTATAACCTTGATTTCCCCAGTTAATGAGAGACGGTGGAGAGCGAGACAGGTTCAGCTTGAAATATCTGTGAATCACCTTCTGCAGTAGAGTACCTCTGCACTGAGAGATCTAGCCCTTAACTGCAGGGGCTCTGAAGGGTACAAAATTAGACAGCATGACTATTCCTCCAACAGACCTACCTCTGTAGCCTCCGCCTCCTCCACCAGAAGTACAAGCTCCTCCTCCCCCACCGAAGCCACCAGAGGTGGCCCACTGGAACTTGGCTAGTGCTTGAGGACAAGCTTGACCCCCTTCTCCACCTTCCAGAAGGGACTTCCCAGTCTGAGGAAGCAGAGTCTTATCTTGCCAGCCACCGCCTCCACCTTCACAGTCGAGAGTGAGAGAACAAAACAAGAACAGGTGAGGGAAGCACAAGCAGAGAGAAGCAGGAGAGATACTGTAAAGAGACAGAAATCGGACCTTCTTCATCTTAAGTGTCTGCATTCAAGTTAATGCCTTCTTTAAGGATAAAAGAATATGCAGACAAGCTCCTTGTTGCCATGGATAATAACAAAGTGGAAACCTAATGCCCAACCTGTGGTATGTGCTGCATAACCAGCACTTTAGCACCAATTTCTAGTGGCATTAGGGAAATAAGGAGTCCACCACTCCCCTTCGGGATAACTGGTTAGGGCTTTCAGCCATGTGAGATGCTGAGCTCCCTGGGGAAATAAAAAATAAACTGGATTTCCTCATCTCCCTCTAGAGGCCCCTCTATAAGGCTATTACAGCAAGAGATGGAGAACCACTAGACTTTTTTGTCTCTTAGGAATGGATTCTAGGCACAGCTGTTACAAGATTATAAATAAGCTTCCATTTCTGGTATAATTCCCACAATATAATTCTTGTTATTAGAGTTTCAGGGAAGTAACAGGGAAAAAGTCTTCTCTTCAAAGGTCACTGTTACTGTGTGGAGGACTGGGCTCCATCCTCCAGATATCATTTTCACTGAGTCATTTCAAAGAAGAGAGGAGCCCTCCGATGGAATAGCCTTTACCGGAGCACTCATCACCTGTCTTTTTATCTGGTGACACGCCATATAAGATGACGTCCTTTATAGACTACCATCATATTTCTAACAACTACTGCCACAGAAAAACTCCAAAAGACCAAAGAGAAGCCCCTCACTTCATGCCTACAGGACAACTTGTGTATTCAGCCATCTGATTCAGACCCTGTGCGGCTGTAGCATCTCACCTGCTGCCCCAGTCCTCCCACTGACTCCAGGTACTACAGTGCTGTTCTCAAATTGCTCCAGGGGTACATCGTCCAGGGAGCTGTCCTGAGCCTTCAGATAGGCTTTTCCTCCTCCTCCTGCTGCGATGAGCAAAGGTTCGAAAATCCCATCCTTCTGCTGGAAAACCCCCCATCAAACATCAGAAAAACTTCACATTCGTTGGATATGTGAACTCACATAAACTCATCAAAAAGAAAGAATGCATCCCAAAGAAGAGTGGCCTGAGGCTAGGGCAATGCTACTGATTGTTTCCTAACTGCACTACAAAAATGTGTTACACGGTGTTTCTGTGTACAAAAATAACTGTTTAACTGAACACCAGGGGTTTTGGTTTGGGTTTTTTTTTTTTTTTTTTGGTAGGACTGTTGCCAGTATTACAGTGGGATCCTGGTGTGATTCCCAGACCTGAGCTGTCAAGAACTGAGGAACCAGTTCAGCTAACTTAGCGACAGCGACAAGTATGATCAAGGATATAAAAATAGATAAAGGATTTAAATTAAAACAACAAAAAGACAAAGAGAGACACAAGGATAGGGAGGGAGGGAGAGGGGGACTCCTTTTTCATTACCTTTTTTTAAGAACTGAGTATCATATGCCATGATTGACAGTGAAAGCTAGTTGCTCTGCTGGACACTGCTCAGGCAGGATGCAAAGAGGAAATACTTACTCTAAAGATGTAGGTTGCTCCTCCTCCACCCCCACCTCCTCCAGCCCAGTCCTTCAGGTCCTTTTTTTTTTTGTAATCTTCTTCAATGAGAGATGACTCCCCTAAGCAGATCTTCTGGGTTTCAGGATTGCCCTGAAAGGAGACAAGAGGTGCATCCAGATATCAGCAAGAGGCAATACCAAAGAATTCATGCCGGAAAGAGGCAACTTTTGAACCTATGTGATAAAAGGACTTTCAAATCATTGGGTCTAGCATTAGAAGACACATATATAAGCATCCATGTAACCAATTTCTGTTTGTCACAAGTGGGTTTTTTGTCATTACATACGTCTAATACAGGGGCCACTGCAGTTAGTGGGAAGATTCCCACTGGTTTTGATAGGCTTTGGATTCAGACTTTAGTATTTACACTTAGAGAGTATCTAACACAGTGCAGCCACAACACTGCTGGGTGCTTCCATAAATAATATTACATTATCTGAAATCCTGGCAAACAGAAAGAAACCTAGGCTGTGGAAAAATAAGAGAGGGAGCACACAACTCCTGCCTACTAGCTCCCTGCTTAAAATAAGCAGAAGAAAGCTGATGAAGAACTTATTTCAAACACCAGGAGCTTAAAGCAAAGTTCCTGTGGGCTTCATATTTGTTTATCCATTTTGGGATTGTTTTTCTTTTCAGAGTTCTTTATATTTGTTTTGAGATTCTTTCTAACTTGGTTTATTCGTTCTTCCCAATCTTCTGACTAGATTTCATTGCTGGATCCTGGGACTTCTATCTTTCATCACCAAACCCCAAGCCACCCACTGAATCTCACTGAATTGTATCTGCAAAGCCTCTGTCCACATGTGCTTGTGCAGCCCTCACCCCAGGGCAGGCATCCTCCCCCTGCTGCCCCACTAAGATGTACAGCAGCTCATCTTTCTCCAGCTGGAAGGTGGCCGAGATGAAGACCCCGTGGGACCTCTTATTGTGGTTTTTGGCTCCCTTCCCTCCAGCTGCTCCATAGGCAGAAATCCTGGAAGAAAAAGTGAGTAGTAAGTAGTTAAAGAGGCAAATCTCATACTTCTTATCCCCAAAGCAACTCCATCTGCAATTCACCCCAGCCTGCAATCCCAAACAGGCATTGCTCCAGAGCAGGCTCCCCTGCTGCAGCATCTCATGGCTACTCTTCATCTGAGACCCATGTGGTTGAGGCTGCTCAAAAGCATAGACCAACTCTACACTGGAGCATTGGAGACAGAGACTTCAAGAGCAAATAGCATGAGCTAGTGTAGCTAAATCTACAAGACCAAGGCTTTGGGACTGAAATGATGGCAGCAATTCCACTTGATTGCACGCCCACAGCCACTCCTGTTCTGATCTCTTATAAGTCACCGCTCCACCCTTCCAAGCTTTGCAGTAGCTCAGACACAAATCCTTACAGCTAGTGCTCCTATTTCTCTCTTACTTCACTACCCCCTCCACCCACTCAGTACAGCTGGTCCCACACTTATGCTTGCTGCAACTCCACAAACAAAAAGTAGTTAAACGTGTCTGCCTCTCTAGCACACACTGATACTCACCTGTATCGGTTTGTGGCTGGCACTCTCCAGACTTGCACTCCCCGGAGCCTGCCCTCTTTCTCCACAGACACCGACACATTGCTGTTCTTATAGGCACTATCGCACTGGGCTTGAGTTGGCCCATGTGGACCACTGGCACCACATGTCGTGAACCACCAGAGAACAACAGATGTGTCCCCTGTGACCAAAACAGCAAGAGTTAGGGCAGATGTGAGCTTCCCTTTATTTCTCAGACATGTGCAATTGGCTGCATGGAATTGGCTGGATGGCTGCACTCAGAGCTGCGGTCAATGGCCCAATGTCCAAGTGGCAACCAGGGACAAGCAGTGTTCCTCAGGGGTCGGTACTGGGACTGGTACTATTCAACACCTTTGTTGGTGACATAGGTGGTGGGATTGAGTGCACCCTCAGCAAGTTTGCCGACAACACCAAGCTGTGTGGAGCGGGTGACACGCTGGAGGGAAGGGATGCCATCAAGACAGACCTGGACAGGCTTGAGAGGTGGGCCTGTGTGAACCTCATGAAATTCAACAAGGCCAAGTGCAAGGTCTTGCACATGGGTCAGGGCAATCCCATGCACAAATCCAGGCTGGGTGGAGAACAGATTGAGAGCAGCCCTGAGGAGAAGGACTTGGGGGTGTTGGTGGATGAGAAGCTCAACATGAGCTGGCAATGTGCACTTGCAGCCCAGAAAGCCAACTGCATCCTGGGCTGCATCAAAAGAAGCGTGGCCAGGTCAAGGGAGGTGATTCTGTTCCTCTGCTCTGCTCTAGTGAGACCCCACCTGGAGTACTCCGTCCAGCTCTAGAGCCCCCAACGTAAGAAGGACATGGATCTATTGGAGCAGATCCAGAGGAGGGCCATGAAGCTGATCAGAGGGCTGGAGCACCTCTGCTATGAAGACAGGCTGAGAGAGCTGGGGTTGTTCAGCCTGGAGAAGAGAAGGCTTCGGGAAGACCTTATAGTGGTCTTCCAGTACCTAAAGGGGGCCTACAGGAAAGATGGGGAGGGACTCTTTATCAGGGAGTGTAGCGATAGGACGAGGGGTAATAGTTTTAAACTAAAAGAGGGTAGCTTTAGATTAGATATTAGGAAGAAATTCTTTACTCTGAGGGTGGTGAGGCACTGGAAAAGGCTGCCCAGAGAAGCTGTGGATGCTTCATCCCTGGAAGTGTTCGAGGCCAGGCTGGATGGGGCTTTGAGTAATCTGGTCTAGTGGAAGGTGTCCCTGCCCATGGCAGTGGGATTACAACTAGGTGATCTTTAAGGTCCCTTTCAACTCTAACCATTCTATGATTGTGTGATTCTCTGAATTCACAGATCTATATAACCAAGGGGCAAATATCATTGTTCCTGTTGATATCTTTCCTTAATGATCTTTTGATAACAAAATTCACATTATTATTATTATTCACAAAGATCATTAATGATTTTTATATAAAAAATAGATGACCAATCACCTATGAAAGGTGGTGAAAGTTTTAAGTGACTTGTCTCAGGCTTGTACAAGAACCTGTGGCAGCAGCAACAGTCAGGAGGACAACCTCTTGCTACTTTCAGTAGGGGCCTTTTTCCTCCAAGCAGTTTTTTTCCTGGCTCTCATTAAGCATTATTCTTTTGTTTCTACAACAATGCAGCAGATAACCATCTCCTCCATTTCACAACCCTTGTCCAAGACCCAAACATATCCACCTTGTCCAGTGAATGAGATGAGGCCTAAGAATAAACTGTTCAATAATGTATCTAAAAACTGTATGATGTAGTACATGCACAAGGGCCAGAGTCAGAAGTAGAATTGTTTAAGAGTTGAATGATTAAAATAGCAGTAAAAATCACAAACTTTTAAATGAAAAATTCTAATCTTGTTTAAAGGAAAAGGCAAGCAAAACTATCCCCAACAGATACCATCCTGTGAACATGCAGATGGTTCATTGGGGTAAGAACACTAGCTACATTACAGAAATCTCTGCCTCTTGAGCTAACAGGAACTGACAGCAGTACAGATTGTCACATTTCACATGCACACAGTGTTCAGGAGGTGGTGCAGTCACACGCAGGTATTTGTTGGCAGCGAAGCAGCCTCAAGCACAACCTCCCCTCCTCAGGCCCTCCTTTAGACAGCTCTCCTCACCCACACAGTTGTTTTCTGTCTTCCAGACTGGCAGTCCCTACTGCTATCAGTAAACTGGTCCCTAGTGTCCCCCTGTTCTCCTAGTTTTTCACTCAGTTTTTCTCCTCAGTGGATTTCCAGATCCTCATTTCCCCTCCCTGGATCTTCATCTTTACATCCCTGTTCTCCACTTACTAGGTTCAGCTTCACTGCTCAACAAGTCCCAGTAAATCTCTTTCTGTCCCCAGCTTTCTGTACTGTTCTAAACTTCTCTCTCCTGAGCTGGCTTTTGTGTACTCCGAATTTGAGTCATGCAGCTTCTGCTTTTACTTAAAGCTTTACTTAAAGATTCTACTTTTCTTTAAAGAGGTCCTGCTATTTAAGGACTGGTGAGTTGGGCTCCAGCAGACTGCTGCCCTATAGCCAAACAGAGACTACCTGACATGGTCTCCACATCTTAGGGATGGATTATATTTAGTTGCCCTGTTGCTATAGGGCAGGCAGATCACACACAGGAGATGGGAAGGGAGCCACCATTTATAGCCAAGAAACAGGCTTTCAGTATTGAATCATGTACCTGGGAGGGAGGGTTCTTCCAGGGGGTTCAGAAGATGGTCATCCAGGATACTAATCTCCCGTGGGTACTGGTGCTTCCCACCAAAATGATTTGGTTGTCTTCCTGTAATAGTTTATAGAATGGATGAGAGAGATGGGAGGATGGTAGAAAAGAGAGATGGAAAATTTAAAGATCATATGAATGAACCAAGTACAACCATTTGGTTAAAATAAGTAAACGATACCTTGGGCACAAAAGGTGTTTTAAACAATCATAATTTTTTATTACTCTTTTAGGCCCATGTCTTGTGTTGGCTACTTGTATCTGTGCTGAAATCAGTGGGTCTTCACATGAACACAAACCCTCCCTGTTACCCCATGCAGGCTCACCTGCCGGGTAAGCTTCTTGGCCAGCAAATTGCACTGGCTGTGATTACAAGAGACTTTAGGAAAAGCATAGTGTGGGAGAACAGATACCAGGTATTGATGCCCTGCTGGTCAAAGGGGCAAGTGACAATTCTGGACAGGCAAACGAGTGAAGGTGTAAAGGAGAGCAAAAATTGTTATCTTTGGTTCTGAATGGCATCATGATAAGTAAACCAGCCTAACAGATCGCTCCCCTCTCAGCAACCAACTTTGAGTGCCTCAGACCTTGCTTAGAGAATAAAATACTAAATAAAAGTACATATATCACTAACATACACAGTAAAGAAACAGTAGCATACCCTTAACACAAGCCATTGGTCTTAGAACAAACCTTATTGAAAAACACAGAGTAAAACACTACATTTTTGACCAGTGAAATAGGCCCCTAAAAATCACAGAATCACAGAATTTTTAGAGTTGGAAGGGACTTCTAGAGATCATCTAGTCCAACTCCCCTGCTGACGCAGGAATGCCTAGAGCACATTACTCAGGACTGCATCCAGGCGGGTCTTGAAAAATCTCCAGAGAAGGGGACTCCACAACCTCCTTGGGCAGCCTGTTCCAGTGCTCTGTCACCATAACCGTAAAGAAGGGGTTTTTCATGTTTGAATGGAACTTCCTGGACACAGTATTCCAGTTGTGGTCCCACCAGTGCCGAGTAGAGGGGGAGAAAGATCTCCCTCAACCTACTGGCCACACTCTTCCCTATGCAGCCCAGGATTCCATTGGCCTTCCTGGTAACAAGGGCACATTGCTGGCTCATGAATAATTTACTGTCTACCAGGACCCCCAGATCCTTCTCCTCAGAGCCGCTTTCCAGCAGGTCCACCCCTAACCT
>VYXH01001842.1:127509-180704 GCA_013397275.1 Burhinus bistriatus
GACATGGGGATGGCCTTCTCCTGTGCTTTTAAGAGTTCCTGCTTAAAGTATGACCAGCCTTCCTGGGCACCTTTGCCCTTCAGGACTGTCTCCCAAGGGACACTCTCAACCATGCTCCTCAACAGGCTAAAGTCTGCCCTTCGGAAGTCCAAGGTGGCAGTTCTGCTGGCTCCTCGCCTTTCTTCTCCAAGAATTGAAAACTCTACCATTTCATGATCACTCTGCCCAAGATGATCTCCAACCTCTACATCCCCCACAAGACCTTCTCTGTTTACAAACAGTAGGTCCAGTAGGGCGCTTCCCCTAGTTGCCTCCCTCACCAGCTGTTAGGAAGTTGTCTTCCATGCACTCCAGGAACCTCCAGGACTGTTCCCTCTCTGCTGTGTTATATTTCCAGCAGACATCTGGGAAGTTGAAGTCCCCCATGAGAACAAAGGCGAGCTATCGCGAGACCTCTGTCAGCTGCTTATAGAATATTTCATCAGTCTCTACATACTGACTGAGGGGTCTATAACAAACTCCCACCACGATGTCTGCCTTATTGGCCTTCCCCTTGATTCTTATCAACCCTTTCTCAGAGAGAAGGGACTTCAAAGCAATTGCTGATCCAAAGCATCTGAATGCATTGAGAATACCACACAACCAAAGCTGCCTTACAACAGGAAAAAGTAACAACTGAACGCTTGTCTTATAATCTACAAGCATCCTGTTTCAATAGTTAAATTACCCATTTTTATGCAGATCTTTGATTGAAAAATCTCTATAAGAAAAAGGAGAGACTTCCTTCCATTTTATGAGCCCTCAGTTAATTTAATACTGAACATTTTTTCATTAGTTGAAAAACATCACAAATATTTCAATTTGTTTCAGTTGTGAGAATCTAACAGCTGTTTGATGCTCTATTCAAAAGAGACTCACTCAGTTCCAGCTGGACAATTATCTCTGCCGCAAAGCCACTGCTCTAAATAGCGATAATTAACACCCTTGTTAGCTGTGTCAGAAAGGCCAAATAACTAATTGAAGCATGGAGACCTTGCTGAGCTTTTACTCCTGAGAATATTCCCCCCAGGTCTGACTGAAAGAACACTGATGGATGGAAGTAAAAGGGAGCTTTATACTGACACACACTGTTCATATTGAGACAGAGAACTTCAATGGATGGAGTTGTTAAGCCAGAGAAAAATGAAATTAACCCGAAACAAATTATCTGGATCAAAGACAAGAAGGAAAACCAAATGAAAAAGACAATGCATGGCCAGAAAAGATGCTTATCTCCCAAGGCCTGCACTGAATTATGAATCCCAAAGGCCACAACAGTTTCAGATCCTTAGAGACATACACGAAGTCCAGTTCTGTTTGCCAGAGCAAAGGAATGTAAATCACTCTGAAACAGAGAGTCAGTCTGTGTGTCTGCATGGATTTTTTGCAGCATCCCAACTGAGTATCCTAAGGCAATGCCTCGTTTCCAAACAAACAATCTTTCCTCCTTCTCCAAACAGTCTGAAACCCTCAACACACTGGAAGAATGCTTCTGTCTCCTTCATGTTCAGCAGCAGACAAGCTGCAAGACAGGCTGAGCATCACCCTGTCCGCATGAGCTGTTAACTCTTAGAAGGCTGATGTTTTATGCACTGTCAGACATGAATTTGTAAGGTGGCATTTTCTACAAACATGATGTAGCCCTGGGATCCAGGGGCTGGTGCTCCAGCCTATTTCAGCTTCCACTTCCTCCTCTGACAGCCAACACGTTGACTGTAAGTGAACGGAAGGGAACAAGACTTAATTCATATTAAGATGTACCTATATCAGAAAAATATGAAGAGCGCAGGACTCCTTTCTCCAGGATTTAGCTAATGCTGTCCATTTCCACACTGAAAAGGGACAGAGGGAAGTGTAAAGGAGAAAGACAGGGCAACTCCTGCAGGCAGAGCTAAAGTAACTCACTCCTACTTCCCTGTCTCTGGGACTGTAATGAAAAAAGATACAGTGGTCCTGGAGACGGGATTAATCAGAGTAAGATGCCCAGCAGGATCCTCAAAGTGTGCATGGTCTCCTCAGAGATCTCATCTTACTGATGAAGGTTGGAGTATTCCTGGAAGCCTCTCCAGCTTGTTCTGGAGTGGGACAGAGTATGAGGAAGCTGCACCAGCTTCCCCCTTCCCCATCCCTTTGGTTGATCGATTGCATTTCTAGTCAACATCTCCTTAAATCAGTGAAATGAGTCAGTAACGGGGCTTGAACCACCCCCCACCATTCATCTGAAGCAATGAGACTAGCAGGTCAACAGAACCAGACTGTGCTGGGTCGGGGACTCCAAAGTCAAGAACTAGAGGTATGTTATGCAAAAGCTCTCTTTGGACAGCCTTGCCATTTATAAACCAGTCTTGTGAGAAATTGTAAATTACGCACTGAACGAAATGTAATCCCTAGGTCAGGGCAGTAGAGTGCACTTTGATAGACCACAGACCTGTGATCTTAATTGGAACAATATAATGCTTGGATCATCAAAAGCTAATAGTAAAAGCAGTGACCACATAAGCACCGAGGAGGGCAACAATCAGCACACTATTTGCTGTGCCAGCCCAAATTTTCATATCTAGACAGTCAAAATTCAGACCTCTCCCTATGAAAGCACTAGTTCACTAAAACGATAAAATATCTTTATGCCTGTCCCCTAAAAGTTCTCACAATGAACCAGACCCATGTCATCTGGTCTGTGACACTGTCTTACACAAAGTGACTGTATGAACCAGAAGGTGGTTTCATCTCGCCTTTTTCACATGGAAAACGTCTGCCACTGCCCGGAAGCTGCCATCCAAAGAATAGTCTGTTTGTTTTTTGCTCTTATTGATGTCCCCTGAACTGCCCTTGCTACCCACTTGTTTTCCTCCTAAATCTTACTGAATCTTTCCTCTTGATTTTGAGGTACATGGAAAACCTCACCGTCTTTCCCAGCTTGCATACAGACAAGCAGTGCTTTCAGAGTCTGCACTGGGTTTTGTAGAGCAATTGAACTACAGGATTGAAATAGATGGAGAAAATAATATTTACATCCTAGCAAGCAGCAAATTTTTCCTTCCTGCCATACATCCTTCCTGCTGCCCTCATGCAAAGAATTCACTGCTTGGATCTTAATTGGCTCCATCTCTGACATCTGAAACCTCTCCTTGCCAGGGAGAAATAATTTCATTATTGAAAACACAGCAGAGCTGCTGGGCTTCTCTGCAACCTAACTGAATTAGAGTCATGAGAAGACAAATAGAAGGGAGTTGCTTTCAGAGGCGAGAAAATATCAATTTGCAAAGAGGATTCAAGGAACAAATGGCAAGTGCAAGGCTTCTGAGAAACATGCTTCCTTCGTGATGTCTTTCTTCTGCATGAGTCACACATCTTTGGATC
This sequence comes from Burhinus bistriatus, assembly GCA_013397275.1. Classification (NCBI taxonomy): domain Eukaryota; kingdom Metazoa; phylum Chordata; class Aves; order Charadriiformes; family Burhinidae; genus Burhinus; species Burhinus bistriatus. Next base: position 130,909 of record VYXH01001842.1, read on the forward strand.
ACACCTTCAGATGGGGTAACTGACAGCTGCTCCTGGACATCAGTATGATGAAAATGAAGAGTAACTTGTCCGATCTAATGGACAGGCTCTGTTGACATTGCAGCAGTGACATTTAAGCCCCACCTGTTTACTTAGGGATACATCCCTACATCAGAGCCAGCAAAATGTCTGCAGGTAAACTGGAGGCTGTATTTGCTCTCAGGAGGGCAGTAAACTCCAGCAGTTGGGTGCACATCAGCTGGAACAACAGCATCTGGAATTACTCCCTTCACTTTCCTCAAAAGATTTCAAACCAAAGTGTTAGCATGGAGGTCCCAAAGGGTTTGGGAGCCAGAGGTGTTAAGGAGCCGAACTGAACAAATGACATTACCATCAAGGAACATATCTTCCTCTTAATTTCAAATGAAAATGTGCATGCTCAGCATTTTATAGAAGGGTAGTTTCAGTGCCCACAGAATAAAGGGACGGAGAACAGAAGACCGAATCAGACAAAGACGGGAGGAAAAAAGGGGCTTTTGTTGATGAAGAACTTTTAGCACATGTCTGTTTTGACATAAGGCTTCCCACATGTTATGTTAGGTTACAGCCAGCCTCTGCAGGGACATGTTATTACTCTAAATGCTGACACACCGGGTGTGGTGACACATGAAGGGTAGCACAGGACCACTGATGCACATTTTGTCTGCAACAGAAGTCACAATTCAAGTGCTGTATATTCTCCAGTTCTTTTAAAACAGAGCATATAGGTCTTCTCTCCAGGGATGAAAAGAAGGCAGTTTCTAATATTTGCAAGTGGTTCGAGTATCCAACCTCTTTCCACTTGTCCAACTCTTGCTAACATGCTTAAGTGGGTAGCACTGGCTCCATTTTTCAGTGGAACACATTGTGGTCAGTCACATTCACAGTAATGAAGCAAAGGAAAGCATGCCTGTTATCCACCTGGCAGTGACAGCTGATGTACCTCCTTGTAGGGTAAAACAAACTTGTTCCAATAATCTAAGCTTTACTGTCACGGAGTCACCTTATTCCTTCATTTTCTTCCTTTCCTCCACTAAAATATGGTGACTTTCCCCTTTAATTTCAACAAATTCCCTTCAGCTATCAATAGCCAGGGCGCATAGGTCAGCAGGGACTGCGGAAGAACAGTGTGAGGTAATCATTCCTTACCCCTAAGTGGAAGAAGTCTAATGTTTCTTGCCAAGACACACAGACAGGTCTCAACTACGTGATACAGGATATCCCAGATTAGAGAAAAAAGAGCACTAGGAGACTCACACACTGTAAAATTGCCTCTACTTGCAGTCTTCAGTAGGTCTGAGATAAAATGGCATTGTGCTGTAAAAGCTAATGCAAATGACCCATGTGCACTCTGTGGGGGGAACAGAGCATGTGTGTCCTGGATCTGTGGGATGCTGATTACACTACCCAAATTCTTTAAGGGATTCTGCAACAGTTGTGGCTCACCGTCAGTGAAGCAGTCCCGTCCAAATGTAATATTGTCGATAGCAATGTCAGCTTGGGAATTCCAGCCCCAGGTTGCCAGGAGTTGCAGTTGAAACCTTTGCAATAAGACAGAAGTTTTAGAGAAGACAAAGGGGTGGGGGGTGGGGGAAAAACCCCTAAAAAATACAATGTTCCCTTATCACCAAATCATGTTAATCACTATTTAGAATGTTTCCTCCATGCAAGCCCAGCTGAGCAGCCAAAAGGGCCTGCTAGAAATCTTATTCACACATCAACAGTTATTAAGGACCAACCAATGTTCATATAATGCCACGTTTCATGGGGAGCAAGAATGAGAGCCCTACTTCCCCTGCTATCTGCACACATGTAGAAACACAAGCTACTGTCCCTCACTAAGAGTTATACACAACCATCCTTATTTAATTGCTATAAACAGTCAGGGAATCAGACCTGTGAAAGGGAAGGGAAAAAAAATCTCCATCCCCAAGGAGACAGTCAAAATAAAAACTGAACACAACAATATCCAAATAGACAGGAATCTTAGGCCTGATCCTCAGCCAATGAAACTCAACACGGTGACATGAGTTTATTTCAGCTGAAGGTCAAGACATTTTAAATTTCAGCCATAACTCCCTAAAGTGTTTGCTTTCTGGGCTATCTCATCTTTTTCTACCATGGCCAGATGTTTAGCTACTTATCTAGGAGGTCTGTCATGTCCCATGTGTGTTGCCACATTCTGAATTCACAAGGAGGAAAGAAAATAGGCTGAAGGATCTCCTTCTAATGGATAGGACTGAATTGTTTTTCAGTAAATTTCAGAAATAAACAGATGTCTGATGTCCAGTCCATTTAGAGCTTATTAAAAGCATATGGAGAGGACCTCTACTGCTGTCACTGGTGAAGTTAAACGATGATTTATGAGAGATCAAGCACTGGCCTGCCTAACACATTAATCATTCAGCCTAGGAACACACTTGTCCCAAATCAGTGGCAATAAAGTATGTGCGCATATTCCACCCACCAGCCAAACGTCGGTTCATATCCACAGTTAACACAATGTTGCATAGCTGCATCAAAATTTTTAGGGTTAAGCTGCTTTTACCCCAACTCAAGAATGGCTCCTTGTGCTTAAATGAAAGCATCCACACCTACAGGATCTGAACGCTCTGGGAGTAAGTGTTGGTACAGCAAATGCAAATCAAGGGTCTCTTGAATGACCACTCTCTTAGCTATGAGGTTAGCAGGGGAATTTGCTATTAGATTCCCTTCCTACAGAAACCTGCCTCTTTATTAGCAGATTTAGCAATACTTTTGTATTTTAAGACCTTGTACCTAAGTCCACTGACACAAGACTAATTTCCCCAGCCATTTGATGAAAGAGAAAGCCACTGCACCCTGAGTCCAAGACTAGGGCACTTCTAGGACCCACTGCCATAGATACAGCACCACAACCTGTCCCTTACTAAAGATACCCACATTGCAGTGTATCCTTGGTCAGATCAATCTGCTGCATCTGGAGTAAGAGCAGGAAAGGGTCCACAGCACTGTGCTACAAGGTAGATTTCTGCTCCACCTGAGTTCAAGTGGGAGCGTGGGGAATGATCCCTCTCTGCCAGTGCACAAGAACAGACATCTCATAAGCTCTGGGCTCTCTATGCCACACCTTCCTCACAACTTCAGAAAAAGGGGAGAAATTTGCCTTTTGAACTCTGTGCTGTGTTAGCCAGAGGGGTTTCCAATTGAGCTCATTTTGCTGACTCCAGAATATTACACTCTTCAGTTCTCTGATATCTGGTCTTCTGCCTGCCTGATTTTCTTCTGACAGCAGCCTTTTTCCCTGTGTGCGTGAACCAAGTGAGTGAATTTGCCAGCTGATCACCAGAAGCAGTTTTCCAACTGCCCAACTGGGAGGCTAATTATTGAACTGTGTAGCTTGTCTTCCTTCTCTCCTAAGAAATAAATTCACTGGAGGAAGCTGTTGCTAAAAACTACTTATATATCCCCTCCATGGCCTCCTCCTTCCATCCACTAAGGCTTCTCTCCTTCTGGCCCCATCAAGCCATTGATGTCCTGCTACAACCACTATTTGTGTTGCAATTCATGTCTACCCCTTCTCCTTGTATGATCTGTCCCCTCCCACCCACTTTGCTACTGGCTATCATCCCTTCAAGAAACCAGGGAAAAATATAGCCCTTTCATACTTCTTGAGGACAGCAAAAGAAGGACAGGAGGTTCCTGAAGATTCAGGATACAGGAAAATTGCACGCCAGCCAAAACTCTGTGCTAAAAAAATTCCCTAAGCACAGCATTGTTGGAGCTTGCATTACTGAGGAAAGCTGCCAGCACCCACGAATATACAGAAAAGTAATTAATGGAGGTTTATACCAAACTGTACTAAGATTGTACTGCAATGTTCACCATATGCCCCTGTTTACAATTGTTTGCAACTTCACCAACCTTAAACCAATTTAGGCTGAACTTTTCTATTTTGGGTGATTTAGTATGACTTGCCTAGCAGGCAAAATGTTTTGCCAGTGTTGAGGATGAGGCAATGCAGGTATTCATCATTTTGACCATGCTCAAAAATACTGACAACTTTTTAAGTGCTTTGTGCTACCAGGTATCAGAAGCAGGACCTGAAGGTTGTGAGGAAGAGAGTCATATGGCAGGGATGAGCTTTTTTTGCCATTTGAATGAGAATCTATTAAAATTTTAGCAAAATGTCCTTGAAAATGTAAAACCCCTGACATTTCCATGCCTGGTAGATTTTTTTTTTTTAATCTTGCAGTCTCCTCTTCCCTGGATATCTTCAAGTCCGGGGTTAAATGGTACTTTCCATGGCAGCACTGTTATGAACTGTGTCAGGTCCTGCTTCAGCTACATGAAGTGAGAACTGCCCTTTCAAATCATTGGATACATTTTTTCTTCCCCAGGCCTTCTTTCTTTTGCTGATCCTGGCTAAACAGGAGAAAGAAGCTGCCTAAACTGAATCCAGAGTGAACAAGGTGGCATCTTGGAGAGGTTGGGGAGCTCCCTGGGAACTTTACAGCAGGGTAGCTTGGACATGGTGTGCAGGGGGTTTGGGCCTGAGGTCTACCAAGAGAAACAAACAGCCAATCAAATGGGAAAACTGGGAATAAACCTTTACTGTAGGTCTAGGATCATGGAAATAAAAGCGGACAAGAGATAACTAGGAGGAGAACAGAATGGAAGCGCAGGGAAGGGAGTCGGATTTAGTAAAAAAAACACACAGAGACATAGCACCTGCTGGAAGAGAGATGGAAACAAGAAGCAGGGAGGAGTTCAGAAAGGGAAATTATGACTGGAAGCATGAGACAGGTAAAATGGATTCACAAATGGGAGCTTAAAGGAGAAAGAAAAGAGACCAAGTATACTAAAACAAGGAAGAAAGGTACTGAGTGTTCACAAAAGCAGGTGAGACAGGACAGAAGGGGCATGATGACCTACCTACTTCTTTCATTTTGTCTAAGTGCTCAACTCTTTCAAATATTGCAGTATTTGAGTATCAGTTTGTTTCATGCAGTGCTCGTTAGTGGTCCCTAACGCCTCTTGCTCTCCACTCCCTCCTACCACAGAAGATCCATTTCGCTTCAGAACTGAGGACTGATGCAGAAATCGGAGGCTTTGGGGACAAGTATAACAGTCTGTATATCAGAGGAGGCAGAAGGTCTTAAATATGTCTGAAGAGCCCCTAGGACTCTGGTGAGGTTAGGTCCACATGTAAGTGCCTGAGGAAAAGAGCTATTCTGGACAAATTCACTGGTCGTGCTTTATATATGCTGAACTAAACAGATGCTAATCCACAGGGCTCCAGACTCTGTCAGACAAGAATATTAAATACACTGCCAGCATGCAGACCTATCCTATCCTAAAGGAATAATTCATGGCAAAGATGCATACGGTGAAGACATGATAATGCTGAGACGAAAGGTAATCATGAAATTAAACTAGAAAAAGGGTGGAACAACATTCTGTCTCTGAGCTTTACTGCTGCTTAGGTCTGAATTACTGTCACTTCCAGACCCAAATCCCTTAGCCTTTTACAGAAAGATGCAGAGAATATTTGAAGTTAAAAGGAATCTGCTCACATCTTCTAATCCATGAAGTTTTGAGACATTATTTATTGCTAATATTAGGTAGATATTTTTCCATTTATAATATTCACTGTACAGACTTTGAGACTTTTTTGTCTTCAGTGTGATGTGGAACAGGTCTTCCTGAAGAAGATGCAAAAAACTCAGATTGGAGCAATTTAAAAATCGTTTGTGTCGTGCACAATAACCAGCTGCCAACACCAGCTACATGGCTTGAGATCAAATTACACTGGGTGAAGGAGGAGAAATACCTGATTAAAAATAGATTGGGCTAAAATTCTTTGCATCTTCAATATTTGGCTTAATTCAAAAACCGATGTCACACTGTATTTTCACATCTGAAACTGAAAATTTTAGTGCAAGGCTGATTTGAGCAACAGTCTTTTCTTGAGATTGTTGCATCAGCGATGTGGCAATGAATGATCTCGAGTTGCCTAGGCTGGACTGATACAGATCCTAAACTAGACAGTTGTATTGGCTAAACTGTGGTTTTACCACTCATTTGATTCACATGGCTGTTTTTACTGTGGGAGTACAAAGTGCAGCTACAATAATATAGCTGTTTCCCTACTGGGAAAGCACTTTGCCACTGTGAGCACACTGGCTTTCTCAGATTGGTAAAATGTTTCTAGTACAGACACTTGCTATTCCCAACACCTAAGCACTGGTTTGAGGTTGCTTGTAAGTGCAGACACACAGTATGGGCTTGTGCTAAGATAAGCTGTGTACGTGCACGAAGATATGCACATATTGACAGAATGCTTCCTCAGCAAGCAGAACTGCAGTACTCCTGTCATTTTTTCAATAGAAATGGCCCTGGAAGAAGGCAAGAATGAATGAAAGCGATGCTTCACAACAAAGACAATAATAATTTACTAAATCTCTAGAGATAACCTTGGATGCTGCCAGTGAAGCTCTTACCGGTTCTGAAGCACTGGCATTGGTAAGGTGATGAGAAACCAGTGGTCACTCCAGCTCCCTGCTCTTTCCCACATTGGCATTGTGACTGGAGCTCCCTTTATCTCTTCTTTGACAGAGAAGGAGACAGTACCATTGTAGCTGCCAAAAACATGCACTGAGAATTGGATCTATAATAGGGGAAGAAGAGAAAAAGAATAGTATCCTGTGATAAAAAGGGAAAGGTACTCACTTCTCCCCTCCCTGGGGATTTAAGACATCAAGCCTTTGATCCTGGGTCAAACTGTTTAATCACGAACGCCACTAAAGCCCCCATTGCTTGCGTATGACTCATCACTGTTCTGAGCATAGAATTTTCTCGGTGGAGACCCTGACTGATGCTCCCATTAGGCAGCTGTTCTCTGACCACTAACAACAACATCCATGGCCTCAGACACCATCTGAGTGAAAAAGCACTTGTTTCCTCGTTATCTCCTTCAGGAACAAAAAGTAGTAAAGCAGAGGAATATAGGCTTAAACTCAAGAAATGCTTTACCATTAAATGTTTCCACTAGAGATAGGTTATTGCAGAAAAACAATCCTAAATGCATTCCTCTTCGGTGTTCTTACCAGCTTAAAGATTCCTGTGAAAGGGTTTGAACGACAGTTTAAATCTTTTAAGGATTCCCATTGTAACCACCCAGGTTCATGTGTTGCACTGATTTGGTTCAATCTATATGGAGGCATCACGTAGGACAAAAAAGCACTCTGAGAAGAGAACTGCCCTGCCCCAAATGCCCTTGAAATGAGGAATTAGGCTGTTTCTAGAGGCAGGAAACCTCAATCCATGTACTTGCTCCGAGTCATAGTCATGATCTGGACTGTAACACCCATATGACAGGTGAGCAACCTGATCACCAAGCCAAAGAATATTTTGAAGCAGGACTCGTTCCTCTTTCTTTGGGGCAACCACTTCTACCCTGTCACGGAACAAGAGAGAACTGCCATTTCCACTATTGCTTTGAGCGTTCAGCTGCTTTTTATATTACAGAGAGCACCAGCAGGAAAGGGAGCACACATGCGCATGAGCTGCAAAGAACAACCACAGGAAGTTCCTTGCTGCTGTGAAATAAGGGTTCAAATCCTTGGCAGTGGAGGACAGAATGGGTCCAGATCTCCTGTGACCTGTACACCATAACAAACAGTTACTGCTTCTCCTCCTCCTGGTTTTGTGAACCTAACTCCAAGTATGTTTTATTTTGTTGGAACTACCCAACAAACTTGACCTGGATTTATAAATAAATAAAAATGCCAAAGTTACATTTTTGGCATCTGCACTATATTTCTTCTGCCAGGTCTAATTAGGAGGCATCAAAGCTTTCTCTTTTGCCCTAGCAGGGCTGGACTCCACCTCAAACTTGCAGCTTAATTTTCCTAAGTGTTATGAGTGCAATATTATTTAATATTTTTAATTCCAGCATCTCTTAGTTCCCCTTATTCTTTGTAGAGATCTGGGCTGCAGGCAGGCTATGTGATTTTACTCATGCCAGGTTGCTCTCACCTTTTGAAATTTCTGAAGAATGTGAACAAAAGCTTATTATCTTCAGCTGTTCCTGGAAAATCTAATACTTACTAACTTCACACTCTTGTTCTCAGTGAGTTTATTGACTCCTACGAAAGTATTGCAGAATTTAGGAAGAAAAGCCTCAGCAGCAGGTATACTGAATGTCTCAATAGCCCAGAGAGCCTGTTCCCTTTCCTACAAACCAAGGCCACCTCATACAATTCGGGGGCTGGGTCCCCTTCAGAGGAATGGTCAGTACAGCTAGGCTGGGAAGTTTTCCATGCTGAGGAGTTGACCTGGGGCTCCTGCTTTCACTTACTGAGGGTGCACTTCACGTTTCCTTTTCAGTGTTCAGCAAGTAGCTAGCTAGGTGGCATAGTCAGCTCTTCTGCTTTCCAGTGTTTCCTAGAGTGTGCAGAGGCACAGGAGAATGGGTATATTGTGCAAATAGTGCCTACAGCCTACTGATTAACTCCATAAAGGTGCTAAGGCAGTGTGATATACCTGGTAGTCTTCAGTGGCAATACTGGCTGGCAAGCTGGTACTATAAGCCTTGGCCATACCACTCGTCTGATTGCTGTCTGCTCGCAGGTAGAGGAAGTGTCCTGTGAACAGAAAAGTGAATCAGGAAAGACAAGATGATGTTTTCCTTTTTTATACTCTCTTGAAATAATTTAACATCATTGTGGTGAAGCACAGTGTAAGATGACAAGCATGGCTTGAGAGCAAATCCATTAGTGAGGCAGTTAAGTTGGATATAATAAGCACTCTGGTAGATTTCAGCAACACAAAAGTCAACATCCCAAACCCTTTCCTGGAACACGAGTGTATAAACCTCAGACACCACTCAATTATGTTCCCATACAGGGGCTCACACCAATCTACAGTGAGGTCCAGATCATCCCTAATTCTTACACGGTTAGCATCAATGACTCTTGCTGAGACAAACACCGGGCTGGAAGAGTTTATTTGTAGTCTTTGTTCCCAGGGACAGTTTATACAAGCTCTCAAGAGACAAACAGGACACTCATATGGACACCCTCCATTTTGACAGGGAACTGCGAGGCAAGACTCATCCGTGCAGAGCACTTCTGACTTTCAACCTGAACATCTGAGAGTCCGGCTTCCCTCCTTCTTATTTACCAAGCTGACAGTTCTGGGAATTATCTGACTCTCTTTTATTGTAGTGTTCTATGGCACAGAACGTGTATGATCACTTGGTCTTGGGATACGCTTACCTGTGATGCTCTTCCTAACCCACCAGCAGAGTCTGGCAAGGATTTCCAAAAGGTTTGTTTCTACAAGCTGCCTAGTTCTGTTGGGCAATTTTTACTTTATGATGCAGCAGCTATCATACTGCTGCTAAAGTACTCCGCAATTGCATAGCTGATAAGAGGAAGAAGGAGGGAAGAAGTATATATAAACAAAAGAATTCATCATATAATTTTGTTAAAGGTGAGAAGAATCTTAGCCTCCAACAGTTTTGTGTTAACTTTGTTGCAGAATTTGCTTCATATAAAGTTTTGAATGATGTTCAAAAGTTAATTTTAGTGACATTTAAAGTTATTACAGACAATACTGACAATAAAGTTGACTTGGCAATGCTGCCAAAAATTTTAAACCAATTAAAAAAAACTAAATTCAAGGCTATTGTATATATACATATACGCACATAGAGTGAGAGATAACTATGAGGAACCTACCTCCAGTGGCTTGCAAGGTAGATCCTACAAATGAGTCATCTTGAATCATTTCAGTAAAGCCCCGAATAGACCAAGGAGATGCTGCAGTTTCATTCAGTGTCCAGCCACACAGACCCTCTTCGAAAGAGCAATGTGAGCCCTCTGGGAGACTGTCTACAATGGAGAATAAGAAAAAGCAGGAAAACAGGAGAACAAAAACAGCAACAAAAGTCAAAACTCATTGTGGTTGCCTAAGCTACCCAACTTATGCTACATAGTTTTTTCAATGTCAAAATATTAACTGGTCTCATTTGTTTATTTCCCAAGTCACCATTAGAAAGCCAGCACTTCTGCTTCTGGAGATATTTGAGGCTTTGCAGTTCTGTCCTGCTCTAGATACTGTGTAAAACTGCAGCTCCCGCAATCTAAAGAATGGTACATCAATGCCATATGGTTGTAAATGTCTTGCTGTATATGAAATTACAGACATCACAAAGTTCTCTGTGTTTCAGTTAAAGGAAGGCCAACCAACAGATTATTTTAGATCTCTGCCACTGTACTTGCAACAAAGCTAAATGATGCTTCTCAGTACCATGTACACTGAGTCAGGGGATTTCTGTCATCATGTGCGAGATGAGCTCTGAACTGGGATCTTGGAGGGACAAATTTATGACCAATCATATTGGTGACTGGCACTAGAAGATGATCAGCGCCTTCCACTGAAGGGATTTCAGACCTTGGGTCCAGAAGGATTTTCTCACCCAGTCGCAGACTGGTTTTTCCTTTCTATGAAGTAGCAGCAACTATGAAAGGCAGGTAACTGAGCTCCTAACTGCAATATTTAAAACAATAAACCAAACCAAAAAACCAAAATCCTTTTTGTCCTATATAGGGTGAATTTTCGAAGAGAATCTTGGTATCCAATTAATGTAAGTAGGCTAAATTAATTAAGGAGGCAAAATGCTGAATTAATCTCAAGATGGAATCAATTTAACTTATTTTTCATTCTAAATTATTTCTTCTAATGGGATGAAGGTTCCCACGAAGTGCCATGCCACATACTCACCACACCTCACTCCTTCCTGTTCTTTGGCAGGGCAATCACTAATGAATTCACAGATTTGTAGGTGGCTGACACAGCCTCCATGAAGGCAGGGAAAGGTGGAGCCTTTGTTATATGTATAAAGATCTTGATTTTCTTTATCTAAAGGAAAAAGAGAAAGAAGCCCAGAGATGAGTTGGCAGAATGTGTATGACCCTTCACATGTATCCGCCTTTGCATGTAGGACCTCAGAAAGTGTCCTTTGGGTGATAAATGATACTCACTTCTGCTTTTTACCATGTAGGTTTATATCCAGCATGAGATTCCTGCAGATCACCTCAGCTTTCACGGAGACCAAATTTATTGCTCCTTTTTCTCTCATGCACTGTGTTTGTTCTATCTTTAGATAATCACCTTTTTTTTTCTTTTTTTTTTTTTTTTTTTAATTTATGAAGGACCTTGCAGTTTCCTACCGTGGTGTGCTCCTCAGTTCTGCACACGTGACTGTGCACCTGCCAGGCAGCTGTGTCATGCTGCATGACGCTCTGCTGCTGGAGGCAGAGATACCCATTTAGCTCTGGTCCTGACAGACACATTGCTATGCGCCCTATTGAGACTCCGGCTTAACTAACACTCATGCTGCTGACATATTTCTGTGCCAGCTCTGTGGCATCCAGCCCGTGAAGAGAGCTGCTTCCCCAGCAGGTCAGCTCACTGTGCAGGAACTTTACTCGTACACCCTAGCCAATCTAGTCAGCTGTACTCCAGGAGCATTGGACTGACGGCACAGGTACCCAGTGACCAGGCTGAACACAATTTTTAAGTCTGATAGTTCCCAAATGCATGACTGCTAACGCGCCCAGCCTGTGCTGTGGATGCGTGAGCACAGGTCTGTTATGGACCTGCAGGTTTGTGTAGGTCTCTTCTGGACCTGCTCCCCTTTAGCAGTGCTTTGCACAGAAGTTCCACTGGGATTGTTACTGCTCTGGAAAAAAATGCAAAAGTTAGGGAACCAATTCCAGAAGCAAAAGAAAAGGACACCTCTGCAGCAATCCAGGCACACAGTCTGAAATAGTATTTCTTCATGGCACTGTGTTGTGCTGGGTGCATGGATCAGCTTATTTAAGGACTGTTTGGGGGTCTTTAGCATAGTGCTTCAGGCTGTATGCATCCCCTCAAAACTCCATGACTGTCAAAAAACCATCACATTAAAAATATAATGCTTGTTAAATTAAAAGATTAATGACTGCAATAAAATTAAATCTCTAATATGATCAAAACCAACCTCATGATATATTATAAAACAGCTCTGTGAAACTAGTATTCTCTTTTTACATCTGAAGCTTTTTACATTTCAGGCTATTTCTTCAGTGTCTGCAAGCAGAGGCAATAGCATTATATTAATGCACGAAAACGAGGAAGTGAAGATGATTATGTCTCCAACCTGCAGGCTGCCTGTGCCGACAGACTCTTGTACTTCCAAGAAGCCTAAATGACATTAGCAAGGTTCTGCACAGCTACTGAGGATCATTTGCACGACATTCACAACAGGGCTGTAAGTGCTAGGTAAAACTAAGGACTTCTGAGCTGAGCATTCAGTACTTTTGAGAAAATAATTACATTCCAATTATTCAATTATTTTCATTTTAGACAGAAGTTCTCAGCCTGGCAGTAGCAAACAGACCCCATGGAGTGCAGATGAATGTTTCTTTTCTTTATAGATTTGGAAGATAGAGCCCCAGTATGGAAAAGGCTTTGGTGACATAGGGGTAGTCTTTTGTTCTTGATTATTTAAGAAAGAAAAATATTAAATGCTAAAATAAACTAGGCAAAGACTTTTTTCCATTCCTGCTGCTGGATGCAGCATCAGCCCTGTTGTTTTCTCATACAAAGATCAAGCAAAGAAAATCTGAAAAGCAGAGAGGATCACTTCAATCAGTTCTATAATTCTGAGCTTCAAGCCTGCCTTTGGAGCATGTACACATGGGTGCATACACATACAACACACACAAATGTGACCCTTGACAGGTAAGCACTGCCAGAAGCCCCAGAGGAGACTCAGCTTTCATTTATCTCCATCTGATCAACTCCCTGATCACACTCATCAGTTTTGGTGAGGATGCTAGTCTCTTTTCTGACTGCATTTGGTTATTCCAAACCTGAATGTACTGCAACATACCATGAAAGCAGTTCCTGAGTTGTAAGGAGCCTACTGCCAGTACTCCAGCCTCTTGTGCTCCACAGTTTGAATACAGCAAGGTGATTTTAAAAGGTCTTTCTATTTGGCCAATCTGGGCCATCAGGTATTTCCATTTCATCCTAGAAGACAACAAAGAGCTATCAGACATACACACAGCACACTGGAATCTATGGAGTCTCTAGCATAAAGATTCTGCAATGTACCAAACAGAAGTAATAGTATTCACATGGGGAATAGATCAAGGAATGTGAACTCCAACATAACACACAGGTCTTAATATAAAACAAGTGATGTTCAGCACAGCAAGCTCATGTTCAGTTATCTTTGCTGCAGATCCTATTGCTAATGATTAAAAGATCCAACCATTCCCAATGATTCTTAAATTAAAACGGGGCTTAAATTATCACCAATTTTGAACACACACCCCCATATATGTCTTGCATATATATGGTTGTGTTCTGTTTGCTCTTGCAAGTACAGATCAACCAAGCAGCTGCACAAGTCTCTGGATCCCCTCAAGCTAACACTGACATTGTATGTTCTGGAAGTAAATGTCTGGCCCTGAATGTTTCTTGGTCATGCCAAGTGTGAGAAGCTTTTTCTGTGTATTCTCTATCTAATCTCCCACCTTAACAAGCTAGAGTGCACACACAAAGCAAGGGGAAGAAGAAGATTATGTTCCAGAAAATGTAGATTACTCTGACAATTTACATTTCACCATGGAACAAATGCTATAGCCCCTAGACAGCAAAGGTTTCTCAACTGTGCAGCACTTGCGGCATTTCAGAGAAAGACAGATGGTCCCATGCACTCTAATTTTAAAGATGGTTGTTAGGCATCGAAAGCTAGAGAAAGATACCAAGTGGGAATTTTCAAAGTACCTCACTCAAATCAGTCTGATGGAAGTCAGGGTATCCAGGTGTCATTAAAAAAATCCATCAGGATTCTTAAAAATCTTTTTATCATGTTAACAAGGCAACAAAATACAGTTAAAACTATATGTTATTATTTTGTAAAGGGGTTGTAGCAAGGATAGTGACAAAGGAATCCTTGCTCTAAGCTCTTTTCTGAAAAGAGTATCAGACATAAATTTACCCATATCCTACATGATGCTGATGTTGCTGGGGGCATGCTCGATGAGTGACTCTACGTCAGTGCCAGTAGGATTATAAGGAGGCCAAGCCACACTGTTAAGGTGTGTTGCTCAGGCTCTGCTCCTAATATTACTTTTTCATTTGGGAAATGCCTTCAGCTGCCATGAAGTGATCATCTAGCCCTTGTCCTGCACTGGAAACAGATTAGAAGGCAAGACACGGACAACAAACATATCTCTACTGGACACAACGTGAAAATCACAGACCACCTAACCTGCAACTTGCAAAAAAACCCAAAGCAACTTTAATTGTTTATCACCCTCTCTGCTCTTCCTTGCCACTGATTAGTTACCTACCTCATTCTTCCCTCCACAAACCAACTATATACCTTCTTCTGGTGACAGTTTCTTACTATGCTTCTATGGCATCCCCCCATCTTCCACTTTCACCATTGTACACACACATAAATACCCATAGATACCCTAAGCTCATCTGAAGTTGACCTCCTCTTATCAAGATGACCCTGTTTCTCCTGTTTCCTGTCCCATCATATCGTATCATATTCAATAGTTCAATATAACTTAATTCAGCTTCAGAAATCTCCATCCCTGAACTACAGCTGCACCATCTCTACTGTCCAACAAAGGAGAACAACTGCTTTACTTTCATTTTGCATTACAGTGTAGCTTCAGAAACATTCAGCACTTATAAATATATCTTATAAATATATTCCCCCTACCGCACTGTGGCACAACATCAGAGAGCATTCAGCACTGGCCCAGAACTCAATCACTTCTGCTACATGACACAGCTTTGTTCATCACTCCATTGTATCTGGTTGGCCACAAAAATCAATGGGCCTTAATCAAATTGGTTCAATGAGTCACTGAAGTTAAGGACAGTCTTTAAATCTTTTGAATTTACCTATCAAGCATACTAGACCTTCCAAGCACTGAGACATAGTTCTTGTACCTCCACCAAGTTACAACCCACCTCCCAGCTGAGACATCACCGTATCACTGGTGGTATCACAGCCCTGAGTGCAGGAACCTGCAGCACACAGCCTCTGATTCCCAACCAGTATTACATTTAGCGGTAGCAACTACAAAGATTACTGCCCCACAGCTGAAAACAATGACTAGTTCAGCTGCTGCACCGTAATACTACATGGTTTACAAGCCAGACACTTTGGAACTTGCCGTTTATAGCCTGGTATATCAAAATAAATGAAAACACTGGTGATCTAAGTCAATAAACCAACCTCTGAAACACCACAACTGAGAAAGACACACTGTCGATTCTGCCACCTCTGCTGGGAGAACTGTGGCATCTTCTAGAAGAGCAAGGCCATTATCTTAAACCACTACTTGTGTGAACTGGCAGCTCTTCTGAGTCAGAGCCCTACAGTACCATGAAACATTCTAGTTCTGCACTGAAATATCTCAAGTATTGAAATTTAACTCCATTTATAATACCACAGGAAAAGCTGGCAAGCATCCAGAGACCACAGAAATGACAAGTAGCTTTGCATCACTTAATACTTCTGTGCAGGGAGTCTCATCATCATCAAGGTATTCCCCTTCAGAGAAAGCCTCCCCCTCAAGATCCAACTGCAGCAAGATTTCTAATGCTGTAAATAATTACACCTTCTTTGCTTGGTCTCACTATCGGAACAGGGGCTAGTCAGAGCCAATTTAATTTCCTTAATGGAATCAGGAATGAAGCCCACTGTCAATCTAGCAGAAGATGGATCATTGCAGCAGGCTTCCAGATACGCCAAACTTGGCAACACCTTTAATATTGATTTTATGTCAAACCAGATCTCAAGTAACGACGTAATATTACTCCTCTAAATAGAGATGTTAAAATTTATCTGTATGTATGGAAGGGCTATCAGTGTCTGACATAATTGTGAGAAATTTGCATGGACAGAAAGTTTGGAGTTGCAAGCAACCTGATGCTTAAGGCAAGACAATTAAAGATTCACCCTGCAAACCTGTAATTTCAACTTTTTATTTGTATTTTCAACTTTTGATTTTCATTAGCCTCTCAATCTCCTCTGCTGAGAAGTTTTCCTCTCCCTCCTTATCAATCCTTTCTATGCCATGCCTTTCCATATCCAATAAAGATAACTGATCATTAATTTTAAGAAAGGCTATTTTAACATTAAGAACAACAATTTCTTCATTAAGAGTGAAAAATTTAATAAAGCTGAAACAGAAAGCTGAAACCTTTTCTGAAGTGGGGGGACTCACTGCATGGGTTATTGCACAAAAGTATGTATGCTAAATACTTCCAGGCTTGATCAGTGAACATACATTAGTTTTCTACATACAGGAAGTTGTTGCCTGCAAGTCTTCACGAACATCCAGTTCTAGCCATTAGACTTCAAAGGATAAGATAAGTGAGCAGAACACATGCATACTCCTCTTGCCTTCACCAACCATTTAGAGGGTTCTTATAAGATCCAGTGTATTTTTGGGTGCAATTTCAACAGAAGCATGAGGGGCAGTAAATCGTACTCCCAGATTAGTGTAAAAAAATCACAGTCTTCTATAACAGCTGGGCAGCCTCTCCTTTTCTAGCTGCATTTTTTAAATGAAATGGCTATGTTCACTGTTATCAGTATGTATCAGGCATTTTCTGAGGACACTTACCAGACTACTCCCTTTCAAAGGCTTGTGTAGTTGGACACCTAATTTATGAAACCCAAATGACCGTAGGTGTTTCTAGATGTTCAGATTAGTTATCTGGCAATGTTTCCATGTACGACAGTAGAAGTTAAATAACATTTGTGGATAAAAACAACCCCATTAGTAGAATAGAAGTATCAAAAGACGGTAATTTTCCCCAAGTGTCTCAGAAGCTGGCAGGGCATTTCAGGACCCCCACCTCCCCAAAAAAGGGGGAAACCACAAAAAACTA
Organism: Burhinus bistriatus; assembly: GCA_013397275.1. Taxonomy (NCBI): domain Eukaryota; kingdom Metazoa; phylum Chordata; class Aves; order Charadriiformes; family Burhinidae; genus Burhinus; species Burhinus bistriatus. The sequence goes on from VYXH01001842.1 coordinate 147,892, forward strand.
AGCAATAATTATTCTGTGAGGTTAGCTAGCTGAAAACCCATGTGTGCACACGGCTGTGAACTTTTTGCTTTGTGGCCTACCAAGACTATCATGGCCAGTGCCTTGTATTTCAGAAAGAAAACAGAACAAAATCAACTTGGCTTATTGATCACAGAAAGGGAAAAGACTATCCCTGCCCCACGTGATGCTTTTTTATTTTCACTGAAGTGTGAGTACTTCGAGTTGAAAGAAACTAGCTCCTTACTGAAACAGTTTTGGCTGACAACACTGAAATAATTGTGGTCAACAATAAACATAGGCATGTGAAACCATTCAAAACAAAAGCACACAGGAGTCAGAAGAATTTTCAGCTGTGACTGTTTCTGGGTCTGCGTCGTAAAGAGTGTAAAGATGGGATAAGCAAAACAGTAAAAAAGACATTAGATATGACCTGAACAAGCACCGTAACTGTAACCCTGAGAAAGTGAAGACAGCTTTCTGAGCCAAGTGCAGATGAAGAAGGCTTGGACTTGCAAGCAAAGCAACAGGCTCTTGACATTTGAGCTCTACTGAGATAATGAGAAATGGAATTTTACATATTTTTTGTAAATATATAACATTTCAAACACCTCACTCCCTCAGTGGTTCTCCCTCTAACAGCAGTAATTCAGAATGCCCACGCCCTATAGGTGTGGTATATAACAACAAATACTGTGACTTTGCCCTACTTGTCCAGAGGACAGGGAGCCTGAAGCTCCATCTGTTTCTTTGTTCTTTCACTAGGGTACATGTGTAAAAAAAATGAGTGGCAGCTTCAATACTGCTGATTTAATGATAAATCCTAGTAGTTAGTGAGGTGGACAGGACAGCAACTTTCTCTCATGCATGACATACATCTAAGCTTTTGGGAACTGTGTAGCTGACAGATTCTGAAGGAGGAAACACCTTCAGGAGAAGATTTCTAGGTCCAGAAAGAGGACAGTTCACTGAAGTGGTCTGGTGCACCTGGAATTTATAATGAAGTATAGCTTGATACTGGAATTGAAAGGTGACAGAAGGGTCTGAAGCACACCCAGATTTTTCTGGAATTGTGCAGAGATTTTAAAGTGTTTCTCTGTAAAGGGGCAGAAAATGAAGGGTATTTGACCTAAAAAGGTTCCTTAACTCTGTTTTGCCTCTGTTCCTTTCTCTCATTTCTATCTTGATTTAAAACATGACTCAGTCACCTTCCATCTTTAAAACCATAGTACTAAATCCTCTAAGTTTAACAGTGCTTCATTTCACTCACTAAGAAAAAGTAACACCAGCATCTATACCAGCTTCCAGTGAAGCTAACTATATTCTAATAAATCTAAATGCCATCACTTTTAGAGAGATGATAATCTTGACTTCATGTAGAATTGTCTTGCAGTGCTCAAATAAGCTGTTAAACAACATCTATGATCCATTCCAGAGATGATGCAGTGATTGAGATCAAAGCCTGGTCTGGGAAGCTGGGTATATCAAAAGGGTATGTTATGTGTTTATATGGGGGAATGGAGCTGTGGCTGCAGTTGCAGAGGCTTGTCAAGTACTCAAAGCAGCAAGGGCAGTTACAGGTAACAAAGGACAATAGAAACTGATCCCAGAAAATGCAAGAGATTCCTTATGAAATTGGCAAGAAAGGGAAGGAGTAACCAGGAAGGAAGTGAGCAATAGCTAAAAGCAGGAGAGAGAGAGGGGGGATCTGAAGGAAAATACACACTTTTTTTAGTCAAACTCTGCTATCTTTGGCTTACCAGGAGTCTTGGCTACAGATCTCCATGGCAGCCTGGGGAATGCCAAAGAATTCAAAGAAAACAAGAACTGGGATCCATTGCTTAAGTTCTCCATGGGAGTCAGTCAGGTGATGGAAATAAAAAGCTCTGTTGTGTGCCTGACCTAGGTTCTTATAAGGCAGATTGCAGCAAAGGAAAAACAAGCACATGGAAAATGGCAAAATCAGATGACGCGTGGACTTTTCTCCTTTTCCTGTTGTGATTCACTCCATTTGCCCATTTCTCCTCTTTACTGCATTCTGCTACATGCATGAATGAAAAAGTAGAACACTGGGAAGATCAAAAAAGAAGAGAATACAGGACAAGATCCAGGGTTGCTGCACTTTCTGTTTTTGTCTTCACCTCTTCTCACCTCTAGCCTCTGTTTTTCCCCTCCCTGAACTCTACAAATGAAGCAAAAGAGGATCCTCCTGAACTTAGCAGGCAGAAGGAGGAAATTACAAAAGAGGTAAAGTTAACCCTACCTCAAAATGAAAAACGTGACACTTGTGACAATAATAGAACCCCTTGAATACTTAGAGATATGTTGCCAAGGCAATCTTTGGACTGAGTGCATTTACAGCTATAGTCACAACATCAGTGAGAGAGACAACCACTCTTGATCCTTCCAAATGTGAGGGAAGAAGAGTGAGTCCTAAGCAAGTATGTTCTTTGCAAAGGGAACACACAAAACCTGGGTGTTACAGGCATCCTGTCAGGAAGCTGCATGCTTCAGTCCTGACAGTTCTACGTTCATTTTCTGCTGTAACAGAAGCAATGATCTCAAGAAGAGAGAAGACGCTGATAAACAGTGGCCTAGAGGGATTCCACCCTACCCTGCAATTCAAAGTCTAAACAGCTGAAATTGATTGTCTTACCTGGCACCCTCCTCATGTCCAGTTCTCAGAGAAATTACTGTATTTCTGTTTGTCTCCATATATTTGATTTCAACTGTGAACCTCTGGAGGAGAGGAACAGCATCCTGTGAATATATAGCCAGTTCCAGCGAGCAAGAGTCCAAGCTCCCAGGCAGGATGGGGCTATGCAGGCTGAACTCACATCTATCTGGGAGCCTACTGGTGTTCAGGAGGAAAATGTCCCCTGTGAGGGAAAAAAAAAAAAAAAAAAAAAAAAAAAAAGAAGAGACACACACCGTGGATGGAAGAGAGATAATAAGAGGAACATGGATAAACAGTTTGAAGCAAGGAATCATGAGAAGAAAGGAGAGGACTATCACAAAATCTAAAAATAACAGAAAGTAGAGAAAGGAAAAAAAAGTAAAAATGAGGGAAATAAGTAAAGAAGTGATAGAAGGAATGAGAAGAGAAGAAACCAAACAAAGCAGAGTGAAGATATGTCCAACAAAATGAAAGCCAAAGACTCTGCAAGTCAGACAGCAGACATGTGGAGCCGGCCCTGGCTTGTAAAGGATTGAGTTTCCTAATAAAAATCCAGCCTCTGTAAGCAAAAGTAGCTTATCCTAAAACAGGGAGATACAAAAGGTGTACATAAAGGGGCTGGCTGTATACAGGATACATACATACACAACTCAGGCAGTATACATACATTACATGGCTCCTAGTGACTCTTGGGCACTGACAGCACACTTGCAAGTCATGCACCAGAACAAGCATATGGCAATATTTTTAGTGACATGTGCCTGAGGCCTCAGCCTGCTGGCTCCTGTTGCTGCCACCCACAGCTGCTACCAGTGCTGGCAGAAAGCAGATGTCCATTCAAGGGGAACTGTAACTCTGCCTACCTTCAACATCTCCACGGGAGGAACTGTTTTCCAGAAGCAGCTGCTGCCCCTCCTCAGACACCAGGACACCAACTGAAGATAACACCCAGTCCGGTTTTCCAAAAGCGTCTGTAGACATCACCCATGAACAGCTTGAACCGATGATACAAGAGATTTCTGTTATGAGAAACCAAAGGTTTCATTGAGGCCTTCCCCAGTTCAAGGGGCAGGGGTGATGCAGGCACATGAATGAGCAGATCTACAGTGTATGGGGGCTATCTCTCCCAAGAAATGGAAGAGCTGAAGGGGAAAAAGAAGGCTTGTCTTGTGCAATAACAACAGAGTATCTCCCAGTGTGGGTGCAGGAACATGCCAGAAAGAAAAACAACCCTGCAAATTCTTGGCAGGTGTAAATCAGCATCCTCCCACCGGTATCAACAGTGAATTTACAGCAGTGGAAGGTCTAGCTTACATGGACATAAAACTCTGAATGAGAGTAATACCTAGTGCAGCAAGGATATTGAAATTGTACGGATTTAGCGTTTTGGCAGAGAGGAACAAATTAAACTCTAAGGTCAACCCTCTCAGCAATAGAAAGAGCTTGACAGGGTCTCAAGCAAAATAACTGAGCAATGCAAGCTTTACATATTTTTTTTTATTACTTTTTTTTTTTTTTAAACAGCTTTGCTTTCCTCCAGCAGGATGGACAAGAACACCCTCTTAACAAACTCCAGAGTCCATCCACAGCACTGAGAACACTAGATCATCCTGGCCAGAATTTTTCATAATCAGCATATTATAAACCAGACAAGAAGTAATTCACTGTTCTCTCATCAATCTAATATAAATTCCCTGAAGGGATGTTAGCTACACAAAGCTCTCCCACACAGAGTGGGGCTGAATAGATATGGTAAGCTGATATTAACTTGCATGATATTTATTTTCAGTAGTAATAATAATATAACAGTAATAACTGGAGGACCTCCAGGACATATGAGAAATAATAAGAGAATAAACATTCGTGTTTGGGATCCTGACATTCAGAGGGTGTTCAGACCTTGCAAACATGAATGACATGTTATCCCTTTGGTAGCTCTATTCCTGGGGAGGACAAAAGACAGATATAAAGAACAGAATTAAGGTCAGGGATATACCAAGGATAGGTGATTGCACAGGCAATACAGGTGGGGCAGAAATAAGAACATAAGAGCCTCTAGAAGTTGGCTATACTTTAACTAAACATTCAGAAAAGGAAGAAATGGAAGCATCTTTCGAGTGCAACAGCTGAAGTAGACAAGTTTTCCTATTTTTAAAGTTAATTGTACCTACATCTTTATAAAACAGCACCCAGTGTGCAGGGGTAAGAGAAACACACATGTTACAGAGTTGCACACCACTGTGGCTTGGGACAGGCTGTGAACTCCATCCTGAACATGCACCCTCCCCAGCCCTGCCTGGCCTGCTTGCCGCTGGAGGTTACTGTCTCTCTCAACCTACCACGCTGGGCCAACAACCTAAATAGCTTCTCAGCCCACCTCATCAAATCCATACAGCTTAGCAAAGGTCTACTGCACTGTTCAGCCCATCATTTTTAAATGGAAGCCACAAGCAAGTGCACTTTAAAATTGCGTGTGTGTGTATACAATGTCACCTTCCAGCAGGCCACAGGAAGGAGGATAACAGCCACTTTTCTGGCTCTGCTGGATCTAGGGAAAGATGTGCACAGCTTCAGGCTGTGGTTTGATGATCCAGTGAAACAGCTTTAGGGACCTCAATACCTCAGAAACTCCACGGCTGTGTGAGACGAAGCAGAGTCCTGATCCAGACCTGCTGTGTTGTTTCAAATTTATTGAAGTTTGACAGGTTAACTCAGTACCAACAGAATTATTGTCAGTAGTAGCAATATTTTTATCAGCTAAAAATCTAGTTGGTCATAAAATCCAGAAAGCAATTTCTCTCAAAACGGCATGACAGTGCAAGAGAGCAAAGTGAGAGCTCGGGAAAGAAAAAATTCCTTTTCTTTTTTAAAAGAGGATCACTTGAAACTAATATTTATGACAAAATAATTTCATTAAATCTTACCAATACCCCTGCTTGCAGCAGCAAGGAGTGTACAATGCAGACAATCCTTAGAACGTGCCTCATATCACAAAGCGGTTTGCAGGTCAGATAAGTGAACGCAACGTTCTTCTTTGGAAGCACCTAATTCCCATACTCTCCAGGCTGTATAAAGCCTATCTGCCACAACCTGAGGCCTGAGAGGATCTGAATGCCTGGAAGAAGAGTCTGAAATAGATCAGAGAAGTTGTGGACATCTGGTAAAAAAAGGCCTCTGAGTTTTCTGGCAAAGGATCACGTGTATTGCATTGTGATGGAAAGATCAAGCAACAAGAACCTGTTGCTTAGCATAAATCGCAGAGTAAAAGAACTGGGTACACTCATGTGGTCACAGGATAAGAGAACACTGAAAGATGTAACCTCTGACACTACTGCATACCACCTTACAGGTGCTTCATATCCAGCTTTGCTTAGCACCTATGAACCTGGAGAACTTCAAGCGTAAGTCCCCAGAAAGGCAAAATGTGACATAAATGAAAAGGTAAAAAGTAAATGAGAGAGAGAAATATATCTATATTAGCACAATTGGCAAAAGACATATTTTAAGGTGTTACAAAAGTGCTCTGAAGATGCTGAGATTGAAGAAAGCTCATGGACAGTCACAGGTATGTCAGAAAGGAGGTTCACACTTTAAAGAATTAGATACCATCTGCAAGATGTTACTATAAGGAACTCTGCTCTGGCAAGCCAAGGTCATCTTGCCACCTCCTGTGAAGAATGTATGTGACTTTTCTAGCATGCACAGGCCTTTCTTTACTGTTTAGCATCTTCATTAATGACCTGGACCAAAGGGGCAGAGTGCACCCTCAGCAAGTTTAGAGGTACAAAACAGGGAGGAGCAGCTGACACACCAAATGGCTGTGCTGCCATTCAGAGCAGCCTGTCTGGGCTGGAGGTTGGGCTGATAGGAACTTCTTGAAGTTCAACAGAAGGAAATGTGAAGTCCTGCACCTGGGGAGGAATAACCCCTGGCACTAGTACATGGTGAGGGCTGACTGGCTGCAAAACAGCTCTGAAGAGAAGGACTTTGGGGTCCTGCTGGACAAGCTGTCCATGAGTAATGTACCCTTGTGACAAAGGTGGCAAACAGCCTTCTGGGCTGCATTAGGAAAAGCACTGCCAGCAGATCGAGACAGACCTTTCCTCTCTACTCAGCAGTGGTGAGACCACATCTGGAGTATTGTGCCCAGCTCTGAGCTCCCCCATACAAGAAAGATAAAGAGTTACTGGAACAAGTCCAGCATAGGTCCACAAAGATGATTGAGGGACTGGAGCATCTTCCGTAAGAGGAGAGGCTGACAGAGCTGGGACTGCTCAGTCTGTAGAAGAGAAGGCTCAAGGGGATTTTATCAATGTGTACAAACACTTGATGGGAAGAAATGAAGAGGAAGCCAGACGCTTCTCAGTAGTGTCCACTGACAGAACGAGAGTCAATGGGCACAAATTTTAAAAAAAACAGGAAATTCAATCTGCCCACAAGAAAACCCTTTTTTACCATAAGAGTGGTCAAACACTGGAAGAGGTTGCCCAGAGAAGTTGTGCAGTCTCCATTTATGGACATATTCAAAAGCCATCTCAACATGGTCATGGGCAACTAGCTCTAGCTGACTCTACTTGAGCCAGGGTGGTGAGACTAGATGATGTCAAGAGGTCCCTTCCAACCTCCACCATTCTGTGATTATTTCACTAAACAAAAAGGCATCACTTCAGTTTCCAATTTTCCACACCACTGATAGCAACTGGTTCATTTCTCTTAGGCATTTATAAAGTACAGTGTTTGCTACACCTGTCCTAGCACCACAGTAAGATCAGATTCATCCTACCTATCTCACAAGCATTTTGTCCAGATCACTGGGCTTTTACAATGCCTAGGAAAAGAAAATTCCAGTTGAAAAAAACCCTTCATTTGCTATCAAGAAAGGTAGCTTGTTCTATAGTTGCTGGAAAGCAGATCCACTAATTAGGTTTTATTTCAAGAACTCCCGAACCCAAATCTGATGGATTTCATTGTGCTGATGGAGAAGATTATTCCTTTTATTTTCTTTTTCTTTTCTTTTTTCTTTTTTTTTTTCTTCTTTTTTTCCTGTGTTTTGTTTTTCAGGTTTTTTTATAAGTAAGGGATTCCCCTTAAGGTTACACTGGCCTTTCTGAGGCATTGCTCCATTTCTATAAAGCCAATGGCATAGTTTTCTGGTAAAGGGTCCTTGTGACTGTCAGCATCTATCTTGCATCTAGATTCTGAAGTAGAAAGAAGGAAGATGTAAGGAAGAGGACTTGTAGTACCTGATTTAGAAGGCTGATGCAATGACACCATCCTATTTTTCATCAGGGAGCGTTTCTGAGGTGGATTTGGTGAAGAAGAGTTTTCTTCATGTAATCCAGAACAGGAGACAACAACTATAACAAAACAAAAAGAAAAGGGGAAGAGTTTTGTGTTTCTATATAAAACTATGCTCCCATATGGTTAAACATGAACATATATTCAACAAAACCCTGTTAGACTACACACACCCTCATTACAGTGTACTGGTGCAGTACTGTCCTGATGATGCTTCGAAATAGGCCTACCACTTCCCAGAAACATAACTACAACAAAATACTTTACTTACTAACGTGTTCTTTAATATTCTTTATCCACTCTCATTTTTACCTGTATATAAGCTCTAAAGAGACACTGTATATTCCAGTGGTGCCCATGTTGCTGTAACAGTACATCTGGCTGCCTGGCAACAACTACACCTCTAAAGCATTCATGCTGGATGAGGCTTTGAGCAACGCGATCTAGTGAAAGATGTCCCTGCCTAATCTCCCTATGGCAGGGAGATTGTACTAGATGATCTTTAAAGGTCTCTTCTGACCCAAACCATTCTATGATTCTATGATGAGAAGAAGAGTTTAGCTGTAAAATATATGTTAGCTATACAATATGTGACATGGATTTATCAGCAATCTTTCAGGAGGACCTGCATAAGTCCTCTCATCTTCACCACACAAGAACAACGCCCCATCTGAAACTAACGTTAATGAAACCTTTGCATCACTGCACACATTCACAGAACAGATTTCTTTCTTATTGCCAGCCATGAAGCATGGATTTTCAAAGGAATCAGATAACTTGCTTGTATTTGATATCTAGTAATACATACTCTCTCCAATACCCTTCTTCTTAATTCGCCTGCACTACCCTATCTCAAGAATCCTTTTGTCATATATCTATAAAAACCTTCATTGGTAACTGTGGCATTTGATCATAATTATGACACCAATACATACACACTTGTGCATTTTTATTCAGATCAGATCTTAGACTCCTGATGTAAAGTTTGGTTGTGCTGGAAAAAAGATCAAAATCTCAGCAGATATAAAAGGCCATAGAAATTATTTTCTACTTCACTAATGTGAATACTAAATCCAGCATGCTAAGATTAGCTGCTTTTAAATGGAGGTGTTCTTTTGGATCAAATTTTTGTTATTCAAAGCAAAACAAATTTACCAAAACTACTATTCATTGTAGTACTTCTGACAATTAAATATTCAGTACCTTCTGGCTTCTCTTTTGAACAACTCACACCAACAATGGCTTTTTTATTTATTTAACCTGTGCATGTGAAAATACACAAGTTCCAAACTAAGCATGCAGTAATCTATATTTAAGATTGTCCCTGGTCTTTTCTTTTCTAGGAATCATAAACAAGTTGACCAAAACAAACATATTTGTTTTCAAAAGGTGTTCAAAGATGGAGAGAAGCAAAATGAATTGCTTTCAAACCTGAGCCATGTGGGTTATGAATTCAGCACTACAAAAATGTGAGAGCATGTCAGAGGAGACAGGAATCCTATTCACATGAATTGCAGTTGAGACAAAGATGTATATACATGCCATTGATAACAGCTAAGATATTCTCAACAGAACTAATTTGAACAGTAATATTATGAAAACATCATGATCTAGAAAAAGAAAAAAATGCCAAAACTTGAACATATGTTCAACTTTTTCAAACTTAGCTCTGCTTTTAGTTTTTCAGCAATATCTGGTCTGATTTTGAACTGCTAAAATGATTTCCGTTTTAATATATATGACAACGTGCATCACACAATGAGTAAAATGCTGTGAAATGTTTCATGTTATGAGAATGCTGTATCCTTCCATTTTTTATTATAGTACTAAAGATAGCCATCAGTCTTCATGGGGTTCCAAAGAAAGGATAACTTTAGAACAGAACAGCATCATGCTGCAGGAGACACATGCTGTACTGATGACAGACCTGTGGTCTCCACAGACCAATTGTCAAACACTACATTTTTTCCTGCCTCTGTGTTCAGATACGTAGGGACGTTAATGTTTGAAAAGCTGATTCTGCACTGTATATAAGACACTGACACTGGTCTGCTAAGTAATGTATCTTCAATAATGGGATGAAATCCTCAAAATGAATGTGAATTCTTGTTTGGTCAGCCTTATGAAAGGCTTGCCTTTCTTGGCTTATCTTATGAAAAACGATGGGGGAATTTCTTCATAAAACTGTCAAAAAAATCCATGCTAAAAACCAATCACATATTGCAAACAAATCTATTTCATCATATGCAAAACAATTCCGCTGTGGAAAGAACAAAATCTTTTGGCAGCTTGAGTCTGCTCCTCCCAACTTATGTTCTGTATCTGTTGAGATGTTGTTCAGTTCTGTATCTCCCCACCTTTGCTAAGCACTGCTGTAGCTTCAGTATTTACTTCCCTCAGGGCTTTCTGTAAAGTCTGTTCCACCCACTCACCTCCTCACATGCCCCAAGCTGCTCATGTATTTTGGAAATAGCCTGAATATCATGGGACCCACAAAACATAGTACAGTCATGGCAGAAGTTACGCTAGAGACATCCCTCCTGACAAAACTAAAACTTAATAAAAATATTTGACTTGCAGGCCCCACTGCACCCCAATTACATAAACACCTTTGGAATTTTCCTCTTCTTTCTCATTAGCAAACACAAGTTCCAGTGGCAGACTACCATGAACAGAGGCCGAAGATACTTGAAACAGAAATTTACTGCTTAGCGTGAAAAAATATCCATTGCCATTGGTGATGGCCAAGACAAACAGGGTACAAAAGTTTTTTGTACCATTAAGATAAGTGTCTATGAAGTTTGCTGGTCTGGTATGAAGATATATTAAAACTTAACTATTGCTTTGTCACAAAGATCACTACATGAAACTTCATCTGTTAATTACATTATCCACTGTGCAGATTGTCAGCAACATCCTATTCAATTTTGGCAAAAAGCGAAGAGGGTTCGTTTAAATGCCTGGTAACAACCTTACTCACTTACCCTGGGAAGATACCACTTACTGAACCGGGCATATGAGAGGAAAGGAAAGGCAGTCGTTACAGCTGAGTTCACTGAGAGACAACATATATTTGGACAGAAGACCCTAGACCCAGTGAAAGGCAAGGAATTTTTTCATATGCACCCACAGAAATATGCCCCATTTGTTTATTTCCTCATAGCAAAGAATTTCTGGCTATGACGGAGCAGAAGAGGACTCAGAGTATGATGAATCCACGCATGAGATCTGGATAGTGGGTTTGTAACACTCCAGTCGAGCCCACACTCTTACTTTACATCTCAATTAGTTTGCTCTCTCACTCATTCAACCTCTCTAAAAGAAACTTCTCTTCACTTTCTTTTGAAACTGGGAAGTCCAGACATGTTTCCAATCACCCCACCTTATATACCTTCATACACAGAATCATAGAATAGTTTGGATTGGAAGGGACCTTAAAGATCATCTAGTTCCAACCCCCCTGCCATGGGCAGGGACAGCTTCCACTAGACCAGGTTGCTCAAAGCCCCATCCAACCTGGCCTCGAACAGTTCCAGGGACGGAGTGTCCACAACTTCTCTGGGCAGCCTGTTCCAGTGCCTTACCACCCTCAGAGTAAAGAATTTCTTCCTAATATCTAATCTAAAGCTACCTTCTTTTAGTTTAAAACTGTTACCTCTCGTCCTATCGCTACACTCCCTGATAAAGAGTCCCTCCCCATCTTTCCTGTAGGCCCCCTTTAGGTACTGGAAGGCCACTATAAGATCTCCCCAAAGCCTTCTCTTCTCCAGGCCAAACAACCCCAACTCTCTCAGCCTGACTTCATACATGCTTGAATGTAATTCTTGTGAGGCATGACTTTCAGCATTAAACAAATAATAAAGAGTATCTCTTGTCAACTACACGATTTCTCTGTCTTGATCAGCAAAAGGCAATGACTTACGTGAAAAGAAATAAAAGATGCAGAAAAAGGAGATGCATGATTTTAAGCTAAATCTGCCATTAAGGAACATAAAATGATCAGGAAGGAACAGCAAATGTAACAATACTCAACTGTCAAAGCAAAAATAATGGGATCTTTTAACAGCACAGCACAAATACGTTGCTTTTTCTGTAGTTGTACACAGTAAAATCAGAAGCCTCCAGCACTCAGAAGGTAATTCCATTGCTTTCACTATCTTACAGAAAAAAGCATTCAGACACCTGCAGGGCTGAAATTTTTCCTGAATTCTGATGTTACTTTCCAGAAGAGAAGAAAATTACAGAAAATACTTATAGAACTCATGACGGGAAATCAATTCCAGGTCAGCCAAGACATCTTCCTGCCAAAACAAGAATTTCCTTTAGCGCATTTTCTAGTGTTTTTCCCCATCTAATATCAAAATAGCAACTCAATATTTCTCACTGCTTCTCTGAGAAGATAAACTAACGTACAGACTAATAGATCTGACTGTCAGGAAGTCAGACTAGACAGAAAGAAGACTCTTTGTCTACTACCTATCCTAGTATTTTTCAATTACTCCTAAGCCTTCCACTCAGCTCAATAAATAATCTCTCTCCTTCATGAGTATTTATAGCTTTAAGTTATTAACCTTTCACCTTGAAAATGTCACTGTGATCTCCTGGTGCTTGCCATTAAACTCTTTTATTCTTTGCTCATTAGTCGGTTGGTCCCCATGTCCCTTGCTTACTTCATCACTCTTTTTGTACTCTATCCAGATAGATTGCAGGTAATGGTTAAAAAGGGGAGCAACATGAAAAAATGCAGTTTTGCCAAAGTTTACTATGTAAGGTGATACTTTAGGATCTTCTTAGAGCCCTCTCCAGTTTTTCAGGATACTTGCTGAAAGGCAGACATCACTGCACACTAGTGCCATGCTATGCAGAATGGCCATTCTGCTCTCTTCAGAGATCTCCCTGTTTATCCATGCAACAATCTCTTCAGTCATTTTGGCCAAAATAAATCCTCTTAGTTGGTCATCCACCATGACATCAAGTCTCTCTCTGGCATATTTCCTTCCAGAACAGGTATTCCCACCCTCCATAGCTATATTATTTCCCTTTGAGATACCTGGTTTTATTGCATTGGTTGGACTCTGCCTTATTTTTTCCTATCTCAATCTTTATGTTATCAGCAGATCATCAGTACAGTTTTTGTGTTGTCTTCTGACTTACTGCTAAAACTTTTAAATAGCACATAGCCCAGAACTCAGCCTTACAGGAAACTTGCAGACAGACTTAATCAACAATGATTCCTATTTATACTTTTATTTTAAACCTACATGTGACATCGTGATTTGTACCAGCCCAGGCACACACTAAAGTACATATCAAGAGCTACCAATTTAAGTATGTGACTGATGTCAGAATGTCCTACATCTACACTACGACTTTTGTCAAACTTGTAAACTCATTTTAAAAAATGACACTGCAACAAGAAGTCTTTTCAAATAAGCCCTTTAGACTGACATGTAATTATAAACCCTTTTGTAGTTCTTTGATCCTGTATCAAGTATTCCTATATTTTCACGCAGACTGATGTTAAGGCAGCAATTTTCGTATTACCAAGTAGTCTCATACACATGGGTAGGGAGTATATCAATGCATGTAATTAAACACAGCCATTGAACATGCTCCGTTTGCCTTTTTTTAATACTAATGCAACATTAACTTTCTTCCAGTTCTCCAGGATTTCTTCAGTACCCCAACACTTACTGAAAAATTCAACATGGATGTCTTCTAAAGCTCCTTAGCTAGTTCCTTCAAAATTCTTGAACACAAGCTGTTGTCACCAGTAGTTTTACAAACTAGGTATTTTAATAACTGCTTTTTCACAAAATCTTTGTGTTGTATGAAAACTATTGCATTATTTCTCTGTGACAGCGAAGCATCAGTTGTTGGGGGTTTTTTTCCTAGAAGAGAAATATCTATTGAACTCTTTTTCTTTTTGTCTCTATTACTGACAAACCTACCACAAACATCTATGACCGATTCATATCATTGCTAAGATGTTTTTGCTACTAATGCACTTGGAAAAGTTCCTTAGACTTCCTAACTCTGCTGCTGGTTTCTTCTTAATTTTTTTTGCTTTCTTCATCTATTGCTAAACTTTTAACTTTTTAACTTCCTTTTACTGCAAGCAATGTACTTTTTTCCTTATTTTTTATACCAGCATAGCCTCCCTTTTCAGCTATAGGTTTGTGGCTTTCTAGCTGTTTACACAAACAACCCAATTATTATCTGTATTTGTCTGTCCACAGCCTTTCTCTGAACTAAGTTAGTATCACATTTTTTTAAACTTTGAGGGATTTACCTGTACTGTCATCTACTCAATATTTGCAAAGATGCTCTCATGCTGGCAGAATGAAACCTCCAATATGCCACTTGTATTGAAGGCTTCCCACACACACACACAATAAAAAAAAAAGCTTTTTTTTGCCCTTACACACAACAGACTAGTTAGTATTTCATCCAGGTCTTTAGCTGGACTTTACAGTCTATAGCAGTCATCAGCAAACACATCAACATTATTTTAGGCATTAATTGATCTTTTGTTCTTCAAGATCATTTGGCTCAATGGCTGGGGAAAGAGGAAATGTCATTTTTGCCATGCGGTGCTGTTCCCAAACTACTTCTGGCTTTTGATTCTAGGGGGGAAATACTCCCTCCTAGTCTGAGAAATTCCAGCTTATCAGCATTTAGGTTTAGAAATTAGTAATTTCATTCCCTTGCCACTTGTTTATTAGCCAGCCTCATCATGTTGGCAGTAGGCAATTAAGAACTCCTCTTTCAGTCCTTGGTGCCTTGATTAGCTTTATTCTCGACACCTTGACTCTCTGCTAAACAAGTGTTTTTTATTCCTCACTTTTCTATCATTTCCCTTGGTTGCTAGTTTAACACCATCTGAACAAGTCTGGCCTAACAAGTCTAGAAGGTTGCTTCTCCTTCAGTGAGCTGGAGGCCAGTCAAACCATACAGCCTCTTTTCCCCAGACAATATAGACATGCATTTTGTAGAGACAAGTCTTATACAACGTATCTGGCTAGCAGAATACTTACAGATTTTTATTTTTATTTTAAACTTTCTGTATTGTTTTACATGCAGAACATGAATGGCATCTAAGAACATACCTTGTACGTCCTCCTTCTTTGGCACCATTAGAAGATTTCTAAAAATTAGTTTTATTCTGTGAAACTAAAACCAGTCTTTTATGGTAGTATGGACTACCCTCGGTAGCTCCTTGCTTATTTACTTCAGTGAACCTACTCAGCTGTTGCAATCCTATCTGGTATCCCAACCACAAGAGAGAGAAAACCACCTCCTTGCCCACCTGCTGACTGCTGACGAGAATCTTCCTTGAAGGCTGGTAAGTGGATCAGTCTGAAGAGCTTTTCACAATCAGGCACTGAGGAACTCCCTGTTACAATATTCACTTAGATTGTCAAAGATCATTTGCCGTTTCCATGACGTACAGAATGACCAGACATGTACAGTTGTATAAAATTCCTACAGTCCTCTTTCCCACTGCTCACAGCATGCCTGCTTCCTGGCTGCCTCTAGTTACACAAAATGCTGCTTTGTCTCTCATTTTCTCGCTTTCTCTGTTCGGTCTCTCAGTGGCCAGTTCCTTCCCTGGATAGTGATGTTTCCTGAATCATGTTGTCCAACCACTCTTTAACCTCTCCAATGATTTGTGTACTCATCTTCTCAAGCCTCAAATTTTTGTTTCTAATAAAATCACTACACTGCACTTAAAAATCAAAGACTCTTTAAGCTCCGGCACCAAATACAGTACACTGCAGGTTTCCACCACTGTGCTACAGCTATTAGACAGAACTCACTCAGCAGAAGTTTTGCCCATGCCACCTACATTTTTCTCACAAAACTCACCTAACAGAAAAAATACAAGATGGAATTCTTGGGTCCTCCCCTTGATACTAATTCCCTAACTTGGCATATTGCCTTTGAATAGCAACTTGCTAATTATGATTTCTTACTCAGTTTTCAGTGTACATGTACATCTACTGAAATATATCTGAATGACTATTTTAATTACAGTTGAGAAACAGCATGCCAAAATCACTTCTTGAAATCCAAAAATATGCCATCTACTACTTCCTCCTAATCTACTAATTGTGTAGTGTATAATGCACATACTCATGCGTGCACATATTGTCACATTAACTGAGAAAGATTTCTCTTTTTATAGCACAGCTGCTCATTACTCATACGTCTGTTTTTATAATACTAACTGCTTATTACTCACAGATAATAAGGGCTAGGTTTTGCGTTATGTCTCACCTCTATTAAAGCTGCCAGGAATCAATCATATGCTATCCAATTGTCTGAAGGCTTTCCGAGGACCTTTAATAAGATGCACTGCTCAGGGGAGCTCCACTCTGCTCTCCTCCTTTCTCTTCTGTGTTCAGGCTAGGGTGATTGCTAGCAGAAGAGGCATCTACTCCATTTCTGTTAGCTGTGTACAGACATGATACCGCCAGCTAACACAGGTTGTACCAATGTCGGTTTTGAATAAGAGGGATTTGTCCATATGATCTAAAGCTTCCCTGGAAATCAGCTTCTGTTTTTTCTTGGTAGAATTTCATTGGTCTGAGCTACAGCCTTGCATCTGAAAGTTGGCTGTTCCTGGGGTGATGGCATGTAAAAACACATTTGCTGCTTATATCACACCTGTATTGGAGACAGCAGAATTCCAAATCCTGAACTCTTAATCTGGTTTCTTCCCTTGCTCCTCCATACACATTAATGGGGAAAGAAACATTTAAAATAAATTAAGAGACACATAACTGTATTTTTGTCACAGGGAATATGGATCTTCTTGGGTTTGTAAATACTAGCCAAAAAAGAACAACAACAACAAAAAATCGGAAGTGTTCACTGAACAAAAAAGTGGAAAAAAAAGGTTTTTTTATTCTTGAAAACTTTTATTCCCTTTTCAAGTCTTAAAGTCCTTTCTCATTTTTCTGCAATAAAAACACCATCCATTCTTCAGGAAAATTTTCCTTTCTCAGTGGTTACATTTTTTAGGTTAATCTTTCAATATTTTCAATCTGGCTTACAGTCGGGCCACACAAATGTTTACATTGTCAAAACCAGAAGGATGACAAGCTTGGAGGAGAGGAAGGATGCAAGCCTTTCAAGCTGGCTTTGTCATTTGAGGAAAGGGATGTGAAATTGCACCCTAAGATACCTGCTATAAAACAAACTGTCAAAGAACCATCATCACAGAGGAAGCATAGCTTGGATGGCAGGCTTATGTTAGGCGTATAACTCTGAGATCAATAAAATTAAGGGACATGTGTCCAACTCTTAATAGAGGTTTTCAAGCAGCTCCGAAGAAGAACCAAAAAAGAATACATGATGGAAAAACATTTTACCTTCCAAGAGAACAGCACTTCAAAACTCTTGTGCTCTTGTGCATAAATTTAGAGGAAGAAATATAATTGTTTTACTCCTTCAGAACAGCACTCATTATAGGGTTTTTCAATTACAGCTTAAAAGGAGATATGTATGTGTGAATTCACACATATAGATGTGACAGGCATAATTAGTCACAAGGGAAAGTGAAAGAAGGTATAAAGCCTGTGGATGCAGAGAGAGAAAGTGGAAGAGAAGGGCTCCCTCAAAAGACTGCCTCGCTCTCTGCTGATGACTAAAATGCTGAGCAGTAACTATTTTCTCATGTGATGTTTTTATAAGAAAATGCCAGTTCCGTTACTTAATGGGAAATACTAATATCTTCCAAATATTCACGTGGAAACAATTATAGCAGTTTATTAAGTTTGAAACATGTCTTCTTTGCTCTGTAATCTGCTCCAAGTTCAGAGTTTGTAACATTAATGCAGTAAAATTGTGTAATACCTAGCTGAAGGGAAATATTTTAATACTTTAAAAACAGACTGCCATACTGAATGACTCATTTTGATTAAGTCAAAGCACAAATTTGAACAATTTGGTTTGTAAAAAATGTTAAGATTTTGAGTCTTCATCATGATTAGAAATGAAATAAAATTTCCAAAATTGGTTTCCCATGAGACAGAATATTTAGTTTTTGACAAACTCATATGCTAAGATGCCAAAAACCCCCCTTGTGACCTGTCCAGTGACCACTAAAATTAGGCAAAAGAGTAACGGGCGACATAATTGCTAGACAGCTGCCCTCTAGGAAGTGGTCAGCTACCAGCTTCCAGGTGCCTCTGCATTTTGTGGCCTGTGGCAGGAGCTCTGTGTCCCTGCCCATCAGCTTCCATGGCACGGCAGTGCAACCATTTGCAGCAAAAGAGAACTTGTGTGCCAGCAAGGAAGTGAAAGAAATATAATTTTCAGATCCAGGTTTTGATTGAATTATTACAACAAATGTGGAATTGATCCTGTAGAATTCAATTTAGTAAAAAGAAAATTATTTTCAATTACTTGATTCCACACAACATAACTTAAGTGGAGAGGACAAAAGTGCCTCTAAGCTGTCCTTGAGCTCCCTTGACCTTCGAGGTTACTTAATGTTCCTTTCCATCCTTGTTTTACTAGGAACAGCCTTAGGAATGCTCTAAATCTATGCACTGCTGCAAAAATCCCTCAGGGGCTGCTCTGCTCACAAAGGCTATCCAAGCACAAAGGCACATTTCCTGCACTTCTTTCTTCTTTGATCTACTTTTGACACAAGCATGACTGCCAACAGCTCTTCATCATCTAAGGATTCCCCTTTGAGAACTTAACTCTTGCATATCAGCATAAGTCAGCTATAAGGATGCTCCATACATCATTAAAAGCAGTTTTATTAGATACACATATTTCTCTGGTGACTCTTCCCAGACAGGAACACCATGGCATTGTGTCTAGCAGAGACACTGCTCACCAGCAGGGTTCCCATTCCTGCTCCGCTATTACCCCTCTGAGTCACTGTGTATAACACCACAGATGGCGGAATCAGCCTCTTGGGGAAGGTGCTTTTAGTGAAACAAACGGAAAGTGTGCTGCAAAGACTTTGTTACTGTTGTCTTATCAACCCTCCTGGTTCACATAAAGCTGAAGGAAGAACTATCACAGGCAAAACTAATTTCCTTCTCCAGGACTCTGGGCCATGGAACACTACAAGCTTTCCTCCAATATTCAGCTTCTATATGAATCTGTTGGGAGATTATTGAGGGATCGGAAACTAATCCATACAGGGCAGATAATTTAATCTTTTTGCAATTTCATATCAGAAACAATATCATCTCCTACCTTCATTAAAACATACCAAAATCCACTCTGCTGAAGAGCACATCACTGCCAGTGAATTCTGCAACACTGAGGATATTGCTTATAAGTATCTAAAGGGTGGGTTGAAGGAGGATGGAGGCAGACTCTTTCCAGTGGTTCCCAGTGACAGGATGAGGGGCAACAGGCACAAGTTGGAACACAGGAAGTTCCATTCAAACATAAGAAAAAACTTCTTTATGGTTAAGGTGACAGAGCACTGGAACAGGCTGCCCAGGGAGGTTGTGGAGTCCCCTTCTCTGGAGATTTTCAAGACCCACCTGGATGCAGTCCTGAGTAATGTGCCCTAGGCATTCCTGCGTCAGCAGGGGAGTTGGACTAGACGATCTCTAGAGGTCCCTTCCAACTCTGAAAATTCCGTGATTCCGTGATACTGGTAGCAGAAGAGAAATGACTAAAAACTTGCATGCTCCCAGAGAGTTTCCATGCTAATACTCAACGCCGCATGCACAAACTGCATGCAAAGTGCTTCTCAATACAGTTTTTCCTTGAAGAGAGCATGCACAGTTGTGCAATGTGCCCTCACACACAAATGTAATATTCACACACACAAAGCCATTTGCACAACGGCCTTTCCAGCAATGAAACAAGAAAAATATTTCACCACATCTATTTTTAATAATGAGAAAACACTCAGATATTAAGTTAAATAGGGGATATATAAATCAACCAGCTCAATATATAGAATTGTTTCCAAGATGTGACAGTGACAAATGTAGCAGAAAAAAATGAAACTACCACCTTGGGAAAGCACTAGGTGCCATGTTTTAAGCTGAATAATTCATGTTTAATCAAAAAAGGACAGTCTAATATACATAATGCAATTTGTAAAGAGTAAGTGGCCATTTCATTTCACCATACCAATCTTTAAGAACACTATTTGTGATTTCCTGCTGTTGGGCATACTGTATTTTCTCTTCTAAATCCCAAAATCCTCCTTGTGGAATAATTAGTAAACATAACACTGTGAACTTCCTCTAGCTCCTCTTCTTTCAACACCCTTACTAATGATTGACTGCTTTATTAAGATTAGGCTATCCTTGCCTTTATGTATTCTCTTGAAAATGGGCTCTGCTCTCAGCTTCCTTCTAATGAAAAACAAAGAGGGTAGAAGAAGAAAGACTTACACCACCCCTATAGAAAGACAAAAGACTGAAAGAGCCTGCTAGTTAGTTGCTTCTACTGCAAGAGCCTCTATTTGTCCCTGCTGAGACCGCCCCAGAGATGATGTTCACCCCAACCCAAGGAGGAGCAAGGGATTAGGAAAAGTCTAAATAAATTTACCAAACAGAAAACTCCTAGGTGTTGCAAATTCATCATTAAATTAATAAATAAATAAATAGATAAATAAATAAAACCCAAGAAACCACTCCGGCCCCAAAAACAACCCTAAAAAAACCCCCAAACCAAAAAAAAAAAACAAGAAAAAACTCACCCACATGCAATTTCAACAGAGTAATTAATAAGGCAGGGGGAAGATGTAGAGGTACCAGCTATTTGATTTTTTTCCTAGGAGACTGGGGAAAATGCTGTTAAACCATCTATTATATAAGGAAGCTTACAGTTACATGGCTACTTCTAATGCTGTGTTGGTACACGAAGAGCCTCTGTAAAGAAGGCAGAAATTGTTGCAGCAGAAAAGGCTCCCCTTTGTAGTCCTCCTAGTATTGAAATGCAGTCTGGTATCTGAAGGACAATATGCGATTTAAAGTACTGATCTGAGTATGGAAGTGTAAGAATGAGGCTCAAATATCTTATTTTAACGTGGCATAAATACTCTGGTTGGAAAAAAAGCATCCAGAGGAGGAGTCGGCACTAGGTACAGTGCATAGAGTGTAGAATGAGAGAAATTTACTAGAATCATTATATTCCTGGTTGTCCTTGGTCTGATGCTGGTACAGATTCATTCAAAAATGGTACTTGTAATTACCAAGCTGCTACTATAACGATTTCTTCTGAAGTGGAGTTTCACAGTAATAGCACAACAAAACACTGTAAACTGCATTTTGATTACTATAGTTATGGCTACAGTTCTCATTGTGGTTAATTAATTTGAAAGAGAAGTTCAAATGTATCAAGCTCAGTGAGCTGGACAAATAGCAAGTAATTTGAGCTGATAGTTACCGCAACATATTCATCCCTTACCAATTCAGACTCACAAAAGGGAGGAGAATGCAATTGTTACTGCCTATGCTTGATGTCTTTACACCTAAAGACAAATGAACTGGGAAGTAGTAAAAGCACTAACATGCTGGGAAACCAGAACAGCACGACTTCACTAAGAATGTCACCCCGTTACCCAGCTAGCTGAAGTGAACATCAGAATTTCCAAGAGACAGTCAACAGCAACCTTTAACGGGTAGCATGAAGAGCAAGTGTCTGGAATCCTTAAAAGGGAGTTCAGAACCAAAAAATCCAAAGTAAACTCAAGGACAAAACAGATTTTTGGGTTTTTTTTGTAGCATCTAGAATGCTAAATACATTGTGATACACAGTGATAGAGATGGTCAGTCAGCAGCTGCCAAAGAAAACCCCTGTCAGCAGCAGCAGATAAAGCTCCCAGCTGAGCTGGAAGGGGTCAGGACACAAGAAACCGTGTGATCACAAAGTCCAAAGTTAGTTATTGGCGCAAATGTAGAATGAGGCAGACTCACACGCTGCTTTGCCAGGTCACTTTCCTGACTTCCCATCTTGACCATGCAGTTCGGCATTCTACAAAGTGCTAGTGTGCTCGTCTATGAGTGAGAAGTTTTATTTGCATTGTTTTAAAAAGAAGAAAAATAGCAATAATCAGTAGGACTAGTTGTTAGCGGTCTCTTTCATCTAATAGGCTTGCTATGTAGGACCAGGACAAAAATTGGCCTTTTCTGAGCTCTTTCATGAAATTTCTTCTTTATCTCAGCTAGATTCACTGGCAAGCTTCTTACTCTTTCTTGCAACAGCATCAACAACAGTTTGAAAGCAATACCTCACTTGACAATGTCTCACAAAGATACAGCAGCAATGTTAGACTTTTTTGTCAATATGGAGAGGCATACCAGAAAGGTAACATATCCTAGACAACTAATAATGAATAAGGGGCATTAAAGTTCCAGGAAAGAAAAAGATGTAAGTAACAAGAAACTTGTTATCCAAATACATGTGTTTCTATAACCAGGAAAGGAATGTGAAAAACAATCAATGTTTCTGTTTTATTTACTTTTTCCCTTTTTCCTACTTGGTCACCCTCATGTGAAAATCACTCTGGGCTCCACGACTTCAAAGGACAGTATCTTGTACACAAGGAAAGATACCTTCACCATTTGACTTGTAATTTGATATTATGATAATGTTTTCTTTTAATGAAAGACTGGAGAGTGTTTATTTGAAAGTTGGCTGCTGGCCACCTCTTTTTAAGCTATATGAGGCTGTGGTTTCTTAGGGCTGTATGAAACGTCTTTTATGAAATTCAGGAGGAGAAGATAAACCTTTAAGACCTGAAGAACTGGGTCCCATTTTCACCTCTCCCATTGATTATTAACAGTTTAGGTATGGTCAGAAGCTCTGATCAGTAGGACCAGACTCTATCCAATGTAGAGGAAGGCAAAAACCCAGCCCAGAAGAGCTCACATTCTCAGACAAGAGACAACAAAGAAATGTCACAGCAAATAAAGATGCATGGAGAGAAGAGGAATAAATACATATGCTAGGAGAGAAGAGACAGACACAACTGAATTGCACTCAAATATTAAAATGCTTCTGAGGTTTTTTTTTAAAGAACTTGGAGATACAAGCTATCAACCCTAGGTAGTGCCCATTCTTTTGGGAATACATCACTGGGCTCCCAAAGTGAGTATTCAGCTATCACAAGCTGTGTTGTCAATTCCTGCTTTACCAAGCAGAAGCCTAGATATAGTACCTCCTGGAAACTACAGAACATAACATGATTGTTAGTGGTAAAGTATACTTAAAACTTACTACTACAGTGTAGCAAAGCTACTTTAGGTTCTCATTCACAAGCAGCCAAAGGCTGCAGCTAGATCTAGAGGTAACCATCTAAGGATGTACAAGACCTATGCCTTTTTAGAGGAGCAGCACATGTGTTTTGCCATAAAATAGTGACTTCCTCAGAATTATTTTGCTCAGAAGCCCCACCCATCACTCTTTATTAAACCCACTGATAAGAGAAAAATATACCACATCATAATTATGATGGGCTTCCACATGAGAAGTCAGTATCTGAGTATATACTGATACTTACAGTCCACACGTTCCTATAGACTTTATCTAGAGGTGTCACTGAGCATGCACATGAATATGCTTGTGTGTGTGTCACTGGTGACTGAGACTTGATTATGTTTGCTTTCTGCAAAAGAGAAAGTCATGAAAACGTTTAGTTATACAGAGGCTAATTTTAGTCATGTGATCAAGTCTTTCCTAACTGGTAAAACTGACTTTTCTTGTGCCAATGCAATGCTTTTTTTGGAATTAGGAAAGCCTTGCTGATCATTTTTTAAAACTCCGAAAGGCGTTTTTTAGACCTTGAACATGCATCACTACAACTTAAGTCTTGCTGGGAGTTCAGGTAAAGCTTCAGATCTCCTCAGTCACTTATAACCACCCTAGCGCAATCCCCACACATCCTTGCTGGCTGTTCTACCTGCCACGTGGCCCCAGTGTGTCTGGGAGTCAGACAGTTGAATCTACAAGGAAAAAAGCGTACATCTGTGAAGCAAATAAGCAAAGGCAGAAAAAAAGCGGACCAAAAGTCTAAGTAGAAATGTCAAGGGGTAATCAAAAGACTGAATTCCAGAAAGTCAGTATCCTTGTGGGTGAGATATGTTTTTATATTGCAAAATCATAATTTAGAAGTTATAAACACACAAGGCGAAGAGAATAACTTTTTCTACTGCATATTCTCCTTATCTCTTGCTCTTGTCTGCTCTAAAGAACTTACTTGCTCTTCTCAAAGGGACAGACGCTGCAACACTTCCTTATATGAAACAGCATGTCCCCCAAGAAAAGTGTCTTTGGCAAAGGCTTGCCCTGATACTGCTAAATGTAAGAAATGAAGCAGGAATATGAATAGCACAGTACAGAAGAACTGTGCAGGGGGAAAGAGGGCAGAGGAGTTTTGATGATGATACAAACTTTTGAAGTATGACAGACTTGCTCTTGCCTGGGATACTTTACCCTAGTTCTGAGAAAAGGATAGATCATTACCAACAATCTTAGGAAAAATCATCTGCATGCAAAGTACAGCGGTCCTGGGTACAAATCACATTTCTCTTCGTGACTGAAATCATGACTAAAAACATTCAGAATCTGCCTAGTGCTCTGTACTGAAAATGCTCCCCCAGGAACATCAAAAGAGAAGGAATATAGGATACTCTCCCCTACATCATGTGAGAAAATATCTCCCAATCTTACACTCAGTTGTTAAAGTTTGGTTTAGGCCATAAATAGAAAAAGACACTAAAGGCACTTGACTTGCTTGAAGGAAAAACACAGTTATTTTTGTTAAAGGAAAGGACATACATTTTATCCCCTTATTCAACAGACAATTTGATTCTTTCTTCAGGGCACTGTCTGTAATTCATGCTGCTAATGTCCATCACATGTCTGACAGGCCAAGCAGCTCTCTCCCCCTCCTGAAAAGGGCAGCCCTTGTTCTGCCCACATACCCTGAAGCCATAATGCTTTTAATTGATTGCTCTTCTCTCTTTCTTTTCTTAAGTCTCTTTAAAGTCACTCTACAATCTACATACACTCAACAACCACTTTAGTTACCTTTTCCAACACATGTGTGCGTGAAAACCCATTGCTTTATGTCTTAGGGTCAAAAACCCTCAAGCAAGCTAGGAAAACCTTAAGAGCTTTATTTCTTAATTAGTTGGGGCTTTTTTCCAGAAGACTGGGAAAGGTAGCAGGTATCCTATATCTTCTCAGAAAGATGCCCTCTCTCACCTAGTTTGTGAGCTCTGCTATTGTGAATCAGCAGAGGAGACAAGGCAATGACCATAAAAGAAGGTCCTGGAGCCAATGATGGAGAGCTTTCTGCACATCTGCTTCATTCATGAATTGCACACCAATGTTAGATAAACTAGAAAAAAAGAGAGGCTCCTGCCTTACGACAAAATACGGAGAGTCACAATCTGTTGGTGTCTGTACAAGTTTGTGGACAATGACCCGCCTTGATGGTTTTTGCATTCAACACATAAGCCAAGACTGAACAGAGTGTCTTCTGCCCATGCTTCTTCTGCCGTTCCCAGCAATATGGCTATTTGAGACTGGGAAGGAAAGAGGCAGATCACTGAACATCAAATTCAACTCGCAGCTCATATGAAGGTGATCAGCAAATACCATATATCACATGTTGCCTTTTCATTGCGTTATGCCATTAGCAGAGACATCCATGGGAAATATCCTTACTGGTGTTAGAACCTAACTCTGCTCTTTCTTTAGAAACCAGTCTAATAAGGAGGAGCAAGAAAGGATGACACCAATTTCTTTACTACCTCGAAAAATCAGGGCAGCCCGCATGCTGCACGGTGAGTACTTAATTTCCTTGCTGGTAGGACTGGTACATAGGACAATTTGCTTGGAAAATTTAAAACCAGCATTTTAGAAATTAAGCAAAGTAATTTCCTTTCAGCGTATTCTATTAAACAGGAAGAATCTTAGCATGTGGCATACTGTTATTTAAGCTGTCCAAAATTGATTTCAGATGTTTAGAAAGATCAAGCTAGTGAAAAGGACTTATAGTATTACTTTTTGCTGCCCCCACAAGCATTAGATAAAGCACATGTTCTGTTACCCACTTTAGTTTGATACTTCCGCAATACTGCAGCAGTCTTTATGATACAGTTCAAACCACATTTAGTGAGGTAACTATCTTTTTCAGGTGGAATGATGCATTTGGCACTTAATCCTTGGCTCCTACACTTGGCCTGGGTCAGAACACCCTTAAGACCTGCTCGATTGCCACAGATTTGAGAGTTTAGCATCACAGTCAGCTCTTGGTTTTTTGAATTTCCAGCACTCCTAGCACAGTGAGAATGTTTTGTGGTCTTTTCTCATCTAGATTTCCGTGACAGGGCTACCTGGGACTGGGGCAGGCTGTACTCAATAACCCAAAGGACCCAACTCGTTCTATTGTCCTCCATTTTTTGCAGCATGCTTGCTTGCTTAAGTGAATCCTCTATCAGTAAGCCACACACTGGACTCCTCTTTGCCTTGACAGGTTACACCACCGTTACATAAGTCCAAGTAGTTTGGTGAACATCAAACCAGACAAAAAGCCATGAAGAAATCAGGCTGCAAGGCTGCTTTAGCATCAGTGACACAGCAATGTTTTTCAATAGTGTTCTGGATATTCTCAAGCAATAGAGAGTCCAGTCTTGATTCCCACCCATGGTTTGATTTTACTGTAGCTTTCCCTCTGTTCTAGCTCCTTAGCACACTGTATTCAGTTGCAGCCATTTCAGGATTAACTGACTTTCACTGAAGAAGCCTGTTGAATATAAAAGCTTTTGACCTCCAACCAGGTCTCTGAATATGTGAATTTGATGAGTCATTTTGAACGCTATTATAATATTTCAGTGGAGCTAAATGTTGGGGGTTTAGATGTTTTTCCTTTGCTATTTATATGGACATTTTTGCTAACTCAGTTCACAGTA
Organism: Burhinus bistriatus; assembly: GCA_013397275.1. Taxonomy (NCBI): domain Eukaryota; kingdom Metazoa; phylum Chordata; class Aves; order Charadriiformes; family Burhinidae; genus Burhinus; species Burhinus bistriatus. The sequence goes on from VYXH01001842.1 coordinate 174,781, forward strand.
CAGTAAAGACCTGCTTTTATGCATGTGAGCTGATGTATTGAAGAGATTTGCTGAAATAAGCGACTAGCAGTCTGTGGATAATTACCTGTTAGTAGTTAATTTTGGATCTTATAATGAGCAAACTGCAACTTACAGGGTATTATTTTGCTGCTGCTTGAAGTATTGTGCAATATGTGGGAACAAAGGATTTAATCTAGAGAGAGTCAAATACCTTTCAGATACCAAAGCTAAATTACATTTTTTCCCTCAAGACTTCTGGGTTTAAAAGAACAAAGAATATACAAAACATAGATCTATGCACTCTGCATAGACTTTCTTTGTAAGAATTAGCAAGGAAATATTAAGAACAAACCAACATATCACTGGGCCAAAACTGGTTTAAATTCTCTAAATTAAAATCTAACTATAGGCAAGCCTAGGTCACAAAGAGTTTGGATCAATACATCAAATAGGTTAATGGTAATGTCTTAAATAATCAAATTCTGAAATCATCAAATGAATGCATCAAGTAATCAAATCAAATCACAAGGTTAACACAGACAGAATCGCTTTTCATCAATCCTCTACTAAGAGATTGAAAGTGATGGCTATTTTCCTTTGTTCTGAAGCTGTACGTCAGTTCTGATCTAGCACAGTGGTCTTGGTGCAGCTATTGCGGGACATGACAGGCTGACTTTAAATCTTTAAGTTTTAAGAGAGTACGGCAAGCTTCCTTCTTGTATCACATTGTTGTTATACAAACTACTGTTACTCCACTGTCTTACTTCTGATTTTGCATACAAACCCCTGAACATTTAACGGAAGTCATTATTGAAACAGGTAACTCACAATACTAGCTCTGAATAATGCTTCTTCACCTGCTTACTAGTTTCAAAAAGTCCTATCCAGTCCTCATTTACATGCAGGGAACTATTAACAGTGTTATTTCCCACCATTTCGACCATGCCTACACTCTACATGTTCTTTAGAGTAATGAACAAGGAAGTATCCATCCTTCAAGGTTAAAGGAAGACAGACTTAAGTTTGGGGTTTTTTTTCCTTTGCCATCTTGGAAGCTTTGATGCAGATGACTGTAATTACTGTCACCAAACCATGCAGTAGCTTGTTAAGAAAACAAAAACTAGTGGTAAAATGAGATTAATCCTCTCTGAATGGAGAGGGGTCCAAATGACATGGTCTGTCTAGGGGCTCCCCATATAGACACCGGGAAGAGAAAAGTACCTCTAGACAGCAGTTCACTGCATGTCTGCCAGTTATGGAATTGTGACAGAATTGAATCCTCTCTGGACAGCCTTGGTGGGACGAAGCCCAGTGTTTCAGGACTGAGCTGTTACACTGATATAGCCAAGGACAAATGTCTTCACTTTCCAGCCACTCAAAAGTGAACTGGAGATATTTTTCTGCTCAATAGGACTGGTGAATCATGAAAAAGAGCCCTTCTTCCTAATAACCATATTTTTTTCTTTTAAAAATAAAAAGAAATTTAAAATGTCAGGACTGGGATGGACTTCCACTTACTTAGGGATTCAGAGATCCCGTTACATCAGAAATCCAGGGATGGTTAAGTGACTTCTGCATCCTAGAAATACCCGGTGTGATCTAATTCTCTTGTAAGACACATGCTTTTGGCTACCTTAGCCAGAGTTTTTAAATGCATTTAAAAACAACAAAATCACAGTACTTTGGCACTTGCCTTTCAAAATTTGGCCTGTGTCACCACAGAGAACCCCAATGGCACTGGCCCTTTCAAAAGAGCCCACAGTGCAACCAGCAGCAGTGAATGTTACAAAAGCATTACTCATCTGGGGTGAACAGCAGACAACGTCAACGATGCCTATTTCCTTCCTTCTTTGGGGTAATGGTTGGACAGTACAGGCAGCATTAACTTCATTTAAAATGATCCCAGAATATTCACAGCTATAACTCAGAGCTGAACCATTGTTTTCCCATCCTCACCCAAACTCATAGACTCTACTAGCAGTTCTGAAAATAAACCCCAAAAAACCCCAAAAAGAACTCTAAGAAAATGAGGGAAGTAGAGAAAGCCTCATCTGAATTATGTGACAATAAATTTTGCCCTCAACTTTTTCAGTGAGTGTCATTTAATTTATGAAAACTGAAGTTTACCCAGATGCATTTGGATAGGAATTATTCCAATTCAGTTGCAAATAAACTGGAATAACAGCTAATAAAAGGAAATCTTTCCTCCTGTTTATTTCAAGTAGACTAACACCCACTACCGGCTAACACTGCTAGGAATTTAATGTAGCTTCCTGAATTGGCTACATATTTCTTAACCTTGATACTTATTTATAATGGCAACAGCTACACTGACAAAAGTTGGAAGTTTCTGCAGTAAGTTGAGCACTGAAGCTGAAATACGAGATTTCTGATTGCATGCTATATTATGTTTTGACACAATTGTATGTATACTGTCATTAAATATTCAGCAACTTAATAGTGCTAGGCACATTACATTTTTATGCTTGGAAGTTTGGCGAGTTGCATAAAATACTCTCTTCAACTTCTATATTAGATAATTTTTAGTTTCTTATGGTGCCGTTTTCTCCAGAAATGTGTACTGCTGGAAATAACCTTATTTCCAAGTCTGCTATTTAAACTCCTTGTTTCCATCATTCAGACACAGATTTATTTTGGGAGGGAGAGGCATGCCTGGGGATGGGGAAGGAGATGATGGAGCACTCGTCACTACATGAGGCTTTTGGAGCATGCCTCTAAGAAAACTTACAAACTCTATTCTCAGCAAGTACTTTTGCAACACAATGTTAATTTTCTGAAGTGTAGATGCTGCTACAGTATCTGTAACACAGGTTTTGAGTGTTTACTGCTATGTGATTTCTACCCATAAACAAACTCCTATCAATTAATTTCTAAAGTTTTCTTTCCTCAGTCTGGTGACAAACCTATTTTGCTATTGTCAATGCTTAAAGAATCTATCCTCATGAGGAAGTAAACAGTTAACACCCTATCATCCATTCAATGCTTTCCACTAATGTCAAAGTTACTCCATTCCACAGGTTTTTTTAAAAATAGTAAAAAGATCACCTAATTTTTTCTTTAATCAGTCACATCAAAGCCCTCCTGTGCTGTCTGACGTCCTTCTTTATGGAATTTTGATTATGGTAACCTAAGAATGAACATGCTTATATATGTTAACATGCACTGCATTGTCTTCTCCTCCTTTTAAGGACTTTCTGCTAACTCAGCTGCTTCCATGTAAACTATCTGGTTTTGCAACATTGCTGTCACAAAGTATAGCAGGTGCTGTCTAACCATTCCCAGTCACTTTAAAGTTTTATTGGTGGCATGCTGCAGAGCAGAATTCAACATCCACCCTCTTCATATCAGTCAAGAATCAACATTCATTTCCATGTCACACAGCTTGTAGTGATCAGACACCTGGTGTTTTGGTACACCTCAGTGGCTGACACAATTCCAATATTTATTTGATCACATATATAACAGCTGTAAGCACTATCTGCCAAATCTACCAATATTTTTTATTAACCCCTCACCCTCTTCTTTGCTGATGTATGCACAAAACTTCCTCAACTGATTTTAAGACGTCATGGTTGATGCTTTTATTCTCATATGACAGTGATATGTATCAGATAACCACAAAGGTATAGATGAGCAATAAAATAACCACAGTACAGAAATAAAAGAAGTGAATGGATGTTCTCTAATACAGAGAAGAAAGAGAATCTGAGGTCATTCAGCCAGGTTAGAAGTATCAAATTATTAACAGATATCCAGTGAACCAGTAACTGGTGTATCTGTCTCTGTAATTAGCTCCTGGGTATACACCTTTCCAGAACCCTTGAGGTATGAGGGAAGTTGCTATAATAATATAAGGATAGGCTGAGTAAGAGAAAAGAAAGGATGAATCAGTGACATGCTATATTGCACCACCGCTACTTCAGTCCTGCAGGATTTGAATGCACCTGGCTTAATATTAGGTAGCACATAGCACAAGAGGGAATAAAGACATGGCCATTTACTAAATAGAAATCATAAGGTTCTCAATAACAATGCTGAAAAGAAATTGTTCCATTAATGGTAGATTCTGTATTTACAAGGGAAAAAAAAACCCCACAGTACATGTATGCCATAAAAGAATGCAAAGGCACTACCTCCTCAGGCATAAACAATTTAAAAATCAAGAGCTCTAGACAGCTTGAACCCAAAAGTCTTTAACAAACTGGCTGGTGGTACCTCTGCCATAACACTCATTTTAGAAAGTCTCAGTACACTGAAAGCATCTCACTATGAAAAGAAAGTGAGAGTTTTCTTGATGTTAGAAAATGGTAAAAGGGGAACTAAATGATACGCTGGATCCTGATTACAAACTTGTGGAGAATAATGGAAAAATTGTATTAAGTTTGATTAATTAACAATAGGAATACAGTTAAAAAGACAATATTTCATGGAATAAAAGGTTGTCTTAAATCCACCTTATTCTTTTCAGTCTTCCAACACTCTGAAGTTGCAACAAACCCACAAATTTAAAACCATACCTGCAGCTGGTGATTTTCTAACGACAAGGACATGTTCCATCAGCTTTCCAAAACATGGCAGAAAATTACTTCTGAGATCTTTTTGGCTAAATCTGTATGAAAATACATCCTTCCTTCCTTCCATCATGGATTTTTCTTTTTAATGGCATTCATTAGTTTATTTGTTGGTATTGCGTTCCTTATGATCCACTGTGTGGTACGGATATTAAAGAACATAGGTCTCCAGGGAACAGAGCAGGAAGTGTTCAGGCAGCAAGCTCTTGGCTTCCACAGTGACATTCAGCTGCTTTGAATGTAATAGAAAAGAATAATAAACTGATGTATAGGGACCTTCTAGGTCTGTTCGTGGAGAACAGGTTTCAGAAGCATACAACCTTTGCATTTTCTGTTTCTTTTTTTGAGAGGACTCTTTGCCATCATATTTGCAACAATCTGATCTGATCACTGACTCTTGTTCACAGTCTGGGTTCCAGGGACATGTTATTAATAGGTGTGCCATTGATTCTAGTATCAGGGAAATGCAGCTCATAGCAACCTTACAAACAGCTAACTTTCCTTCTAGTGCCCAGCCTATTTTTCACAGTAACTTGCTTCATCCTACTTTTCACTTACACCACAAGTAGTTCAATTTTTAATTTAGCTTTCCAGTTAACAGATCAGATTTATGCAGCTGTATCTGAGCTTGTGGTCTTGTGGTTTTCCTTTGTCAGAAAGGGCCATCTTTCTCAAATTATATTTTCATATAAGACTATGAGTACAGGAATTTTTTGCTAAATTTCATCTAGCAGTATGCCTACCACCAGTACCTTGGCAGCAGCTGTATGGAGCAGCATGGAAGGTTCCATCCTCTACAATTTCTCTTCAATACCGCCAGGAAAATATGGAAGTACTGCCACAAGTCTCCTCTCAGTATCTGCCAAATTCCTTTCCAGAAGGAGAAATTCCAATTGCTCCATGCCAAAATTTAGTTTTCATAGGCATAAGTTGTGAAAAGGTGGGATGGATGCACAAGAGCACTGCTATGAGATTAAACTATTTCTTACCATAAATTGTCCAGTAAATACATGAGTGGGATTTATGACTTCAGCCACCTAGTACTTAGGTGTTTAAACTAGTTAACAGAGAGACAAAAGCATTGCAGGAAGAGTCTGGAAGGCTAGCTTAAACTGCTCCCCTACTAAATGGCTCAAGTTGGCCAAAAGCAATCCTATTATAAGTGCCACACAGTGAACTGGTTTGTCACAAGTTCACTTGGTACCTCTTAACATGTACTAAAAATCTCTGACACGACAGCAAAAGACTGCTGTCTGGATCAGCCCTTGAAAAGTACAAAATTAAAAACTGAATCTTTTGGCAGTATCCCTTTGTCCTGGTTCCAGCAGGGAT
>VYXH01001843.1:0-39326 GCA_013397275.1 Burhinus bistriatus
AAAATTCCGTGATTCCGCGATTATCTCACACAGATTACACTCTCACGTCATATCACTTATGCCAACCTCCTAAATCCTTAGTAATTCTAAGAATCCCTCTCTGAAAAAGCTACAAGAATTTTAAAGGAGAGTTAGGAAAAGCAAGATACCCGCTAAAAAAAATAATACACAGCAGTCAAAACAGTATAAACTCATTTATTTTTGTTGCTTTAACTGGATTCAGATTTCAGTTTTCAATTTAAAATAGAAGGTTCCTTTACAGAAAGGTAAATGCACAAATATAAAAATTTGTTTAAGATATACCAGATCCTTATTATTTACTAATGAGTGAAAGGTAATTTGCCATTAACATTCTGAACTAATGTAAATAATTAACCCACTAAGCTTAAACAAAACAGCACATATTCAAAAGTAAAAGTTATGAAGATCTGTATAAGAACTAAAGCTTAATATAGTGCTTGAAAATACAAAACAACATTGACAACATAAAAATTATAAAGCTAACTGGAATAAAATATCATTGGTAAGTAAAGTAGTAATCGATATGCTTCACTGAAAGAAATCCCACCAAAACAGGTAAAGTAATAACCAAATAGTACTGTAGCTAAATTTAATACTAACTTCCCAAATAAATATCCCAAAAATTCAAGATGACAACTGTATATAGATCTTGAGATACAGAAATATATGCATACTATATACAGCAGTAATACCAGATTCACTGTCAAAAACTCTAAAGAATGCACAACACTTAGAAAAACAAGCCACTCAAATGTAGAAAGAGTGGTCTAGTGTCACAGAAGAATAAATGTATAGGTTAAAATCTTGCAACATATGAACCATCTGTTTCCTAGTTTTAGCATGCATAAGAAGAGAAACTACTGTATGCTGAAATCCAAATAAAAACAAGAGTTGGTTCACAAAGCAGCTGTAGCTGAGCCACAAGACACTAGTGACTACACTATCAAGATCAATATCCTATAAGAAGGGTAGGAAAAAACCCTTAGTGCATTGATACTATATATAAGAAAGGCAATTAAAACATTAAGAATTCAGCCAAAAGGAACAAAAGTAAAAGCTTCAGACATCAAATATTTAAATTCTGCAAGAACAGTTCTTAATGAAAGAGCAATGGTTTCAAAGCGCCTCGCTAAAGAGGAAAGGAAGTGCCAAAAGTGTTAGTAGAATTGAATGCCAAATATTCAAGATGTTACTCAGATCAAATAAGTATCCACAAAGAAAATGGAAATACAACACAAATTTAACTATCTTCACAAAGTTTAGACATGTCTGTGCAATTAAAAATCTGTTTAGCAACCTCAAAGTCTAGCAAAACTGGCACTCCCAGTGCTCATGACCACAACTAACCTCATCAGCCAGGATCTCAATGTCCCAATACAGACAAAACAAGAAATTGTTTCATCTAAAACTCTCTAATTCTGTTTCCACTCCACAGTTCTTTTTCATAACCACCCTAGGTAGGGTCAGCACTAGAAATGTGGGGTCTTGAAGAACAGCATCCTTCCGCAAAAAATGAAGGCTGCCATAGCTAGCACTTAGAAAAAAGGTTTTTATTCTGTACTGTCCAGTTTGTATCCTGACATTTGTTTTAGACATATACTGCCAATCTCATTTAAATCTCACAAATTGGACTCAGTGATATGATTTTGGGACTAACTTTGCAGAGGTGAAGAAATTTGGTTTTAAAGCAAGTTTGCTCTGCTGAATACCGGACACCTTCCCAGTAATAAAATAGGTGAACAGGGTATGATACATTTTTGAAAGTACATGTTTGAAACATAATAAATTCTAAGCTTGTAGAGCTAAAAAAGGTCCAAGTCATTCAACTGTATGTAAACAGGTGCACTGGGTACAGGTGCCCATGTGCCAGCAGCAGGGGGCTGCAGGGGCGGCCTCTGTGAGGAAAGGCCAGGGCTGCCCCGTGCCAGACACAGCCCTGTCCAGTCGGCTCCAACCCACCCACCGCAGGGCAGGGCTGAGCCCTGCAGCCAAGATGGTAGCACTTTGAGGAAAACGTATTTAAGTAGGACAAAAATGCTGCATGGAAGTGAGTAGTGAGGGGAAAAAAGTGTGAGAAACAGCCTTGGTGCAGACACCAAGGTGAGAGAAGGAGGGGAGGAGGTGCTCCGGGTGCCAGAGCAGAGATTCCCTTGCAGCCCATGGAGAAGACCATGGCAAAGCAGGTTGTTCCTCCTGCAGACCATGAAAGACCACGTCAGAGCAGATAGCCACGCTGCAGCCCAGAGAACCCCATGCTGGAGCAGATGAACATGCCCTGAAGGAACTGCAACCTGTGGGGAGCCTAAGTAGGAGCAGATTTTCTCCTGAAGCCCATGGAGGATCCACGCTGGACCAGGGTAAAAGTGTGAGGAGGAAGGAGCAGCAGAGAGGAGCCATTATGGACTGACTGCAAACCCCATTCCCCATCTCTCCCTGCACTGCTTGGGGAGGTGGAGGTATAGGAGTCAGAAACGAAGGAGGGAAGTTAAACCCAGAAGAGAAAGGGGTGGGCAAAGATGTTTCAGTTTTTGTCTTTGTTTCTCACCATGCAAATCTATTTCAATTGGTAATAAGTGAAATTATTTTTCCCCAGGTCAAGTCTGTTTTGCCCATGATGGTAATTGGTAAGTGATCTCCCTATCTTTATATCAACTCATGACCTTTTTCAGCTTATTTACTTCCTTGTTCTCTTGAGTGCGGCTGGATGGACGTCGGGCAACTGACAAAGGTCAACCCACCATGATAGGATTAGCACTGTTAGGTCTTCTCAGTGCTGTACACACCATGCTCTCCTTGACTCCTTTAGCCATAGAAAATTGTTCCAGAATTGTGTATCAATAAAAAGTATTTTTATGATGTAACAATGCTATTACAAATCCTAGTTTTTAATAATGATACTGAATTCACCACAACTGTTCTGGTATAACTGTCTTCTTTCCCTATAATAATCACATAGACTGACATAAGCAGCTTTGTGATACAAGCATATATATCTACCTTACATGAATGAGGTACTGTCTTCAACCTCTCTCTATGAGAGATTGTTTTGCCTTCTTCCTCTCCCCTAAGTCTTGTTTTCCATTGAACTGGGCAAGCTTAATAAGCTTTGTCATTACATTCTGTTTCAGCAGAATTTGGTGGAGATACTAATTCAGCCACATATGTTCTTTGCTACTTTTTCCCCAAACTTTTCCATTTTAAATTCTAATTGAAAACAACTATGTAATGCCCCATAAAGCGTCTCTTTATATAACATACCTCCAGCTTCCTCTGATATTTCTCACATTCCATTTGGCACTGTGAAAGATTCTTAGCTGTTTCTTGTTGCATGAGTTGAACATGTTCACTTTCAAAGGACTTTAACTTACTTTGGTGAAGAAGTTCAGCTACTTTGGTTTCTGTGCCAAGCTGCATTTGTCTATACCTAAAAAAAAAGAAAAAATAAGTTTTGATGATTCAAAAATAAACAAACTTAGAATACATGCTAATTCTGTTCATTACAGGTATAAATTTCAGAAATTAATACAGTATTTTTAAGAGTTTAAGAAGTATTAGTATGCTTATCTATGTAACTATTGTAACCTGTATTTGAAACATCACGAGGAAAATTCAGTACTATAATGAAAAAAAAACACAGTATGTGGAAAACTCAGTCCATGACTTTTCTGAATGTGCGATTAACGGACAATCAAACAACAATGATCTTACAGTATACCTTATTTTTTAAAAATGTTAGGTCAATGTGAATCTCTTTCTTGGTACACAAATGTATGCACTGAAGTCTTTTCATGGTAGAGATACTAAGGAGATGCTGTCTCCGGTCTTCACCACCACGTGTTAAACACGATAGGGAGAAGTGGTATTAGACATCACTGGTATCAGTGGTGCATGCCTTGGGATATCCCTTTAGGATATCACTGATATCAGCGACACTGCTTTTTCCCGTACTCAAAGATATGAAGAAACATCAGACCACAATGGTGTATTAATTTCCACAGTTGTTCAGAACCACAGGTCCTTCTCAAAAAGCAAAAATGAAGTATATTTTTGAGAATAACACTATAAGGTAATCATATATGACAGATAAATAATATTCCACTTAGAAGTGGACTTCATTTTTTCTACTCATTATGCTTAACAGGCAATCTCAAAAAAGAGGAGTAAAAATGTTTGCTGACAGAATACTAAATTACTGGCCTGCAGAAAATGAGGGTGATGTGAAGAACCATAGCAAACCTTATGAATCTTAGCATTAAATAACATGAAATTCAAAGGAGATATATGCAAAGTAAATCACAGGTTGTAAAAATGTTCCTAACCATACACATAAAATGATGAACTTCGAGCTGACTGTTTTCATCCACAATTGAGATCTTGGGGTTATACTAGATAAATCCATGAAAACTTTGGCTCAGTTTTGAATAATGGTCAAAACCAACATTTTGGGAATTATTGTGAAAGCAATAGAGAAAACACGGAAACGACCACATCACTTTACAATTCCATCCTGTTGCCTGCATACTGAATGCTGACTACCATTCTAGTACCTTACCTCATAAGGAATATAATAGAACTGGTAAAGCATCAGAGAAGGGTAATAAAGATTAGCTTTGACAACCAGCAACATCATGCACTTATACAGTTGCACTGTGTGGAAGAAATTACTGAAGCAAGCTAGGACTCTATAGCTTGGAAAAGAGATGGTTGTAAGGAAAATGGAGAAATAACAGAGGCCTGTAATATAATAAGTAGCATAGAGAATGAGAATAGCAATCAATTATTCACTGTATTTTCCAACAGATGAATGAAAAGGCATCTAATAAAGCTAGCACATGCAAAATGAAAACAAATAGAAGTCATTCTTCACACATGAAAGCTGTGAAATTCCTTACCGTAAGATGCAGATGCTAAAAATTAACACTTACTCAAGAGGATACTGAATAAACGCAGCAGAGAAATCCTTTGACAACTATTAAATGCAAGATGGTACTTCTCACACAGAAGTCACCTAACAACAAATTGTTAGAATGCCAGATAAACCTTTATTCTAACCCAACATGGCTGTTCTGTTAGCTGTCATTTGTCAAACAGCAGTTGCAACACAATTCCACCCTATTTAGCATCTGATCTTTAGGTGGGATTGCAAGCATTTAACAAAAACAAGGGGATTACTTCAAATATTTTCCCTGAGGATTTCAGATGTAGGAATGTTTCTAAGGCACAAAGAGGAAGCAATTTTCACTGGAATTAACTTGAACAAACAGGTGTCATTGTGATGCCCTTTATAATCACTCTATAGACATCTGTGTACGAGTAAACCGTCCAATGCATGAATGAGATTGTTCCTGCACAGGCTGAGTGAGCAGAGATTGGAAATTCTGCCTACTGAGCTCATAAAAAGGTCACTTTTTAAAACAATTTTCTTTTTCAATAGTGTCGTGGTTTGGCCTCAGCCGGCAACAAAGAACCACGTGGCCGCTCGCTCAACCCCCCACGGCAGTGAGGGAAAATCAAAAGAAAAAGGCAAAACTCATGGGTTGAGATAAAGGCAGTTTAACACAACAGCAACGAGAAAAGGAGAACAACAACAATAACACTGATGGAAAAACGTACACACCCGGTTACTGTACCGGCGCTCACCGACCGGACCCCGGGCCGCCCCAGCCCGCTCCCAAGCAGCGACTCACTCCTCCTCCCCCGGCCAGCTCCCCCCTATGGACTGGGCACGGCGTCACATGGTATGGAATACCTGTGTCCCGGGCCAGAAAATTAACCCTATCCCTGCCGGAACCAGGACAAATAGTATGACATCTGCTCTCAGAGTTACTACACTCAAACTGCTAAATGCCAATTATCTATCTGGTTACCAACTACTGCTGTCAATTTTGCTTGTGGATGCTTTTCAAGTGCTGATACTTTAAGTATTTCATCACTGCTCCCTGACTGTATGTTCCTATTTTCTTTTTACCACACAAAAACAGTTTCAAGCACTCTTACATTCTCCACACTTTGTACATGATTGGCTGCAGACAGGACAGTAAATCTGTTCTGCTATACACATTGTTTACAACCCTGGGAAGACTCTTTTGTTCCAAAATGAGTAAGTCTTCACAAAGATACACGTCATCCAGCCAACTGATGTACAATGCAATACACAAATGAAGTTTATCTACAGGTCACAGGTCATTTATTGACTTTCAACAACAAATTCTTATCTTCTGCCTTTACACAAAATAAATGGCAATGCCTTCCTGTAGACTGCTTCAAACCTTAAATTAGTTTGAGGTTCAATGATCTATTCTGTACAGAGCCTAGACACTAGAAACACGTATAAACACAGGCTATGCATACTTCTCTGTACTTACTCTCCATACTTTCCAGAGAAGTCCATAGTTCTCTGATGATTTTGTAAGTATACTCAATCAGCTGGGTACTTCCAGAGCATGCTTATCAACCCAATTATAAACAGTAACTTCAGAAAAAACGTTTGTACTTTGTATTTTGGAAATTTGCAGTAGCTTACATGTGCACGATCTGTTTTGTACTGCTATGGTTATGAAGACTGTTTTCTTTTGACCTTACTACACTGTTGAGCTCACTAGTAACTCCTCCACTGTAGCACCATTCAGAGTTTCTTTGTCGTATTTGCTTTTACTTGACCAGATAGTATCTCCAGTTTTCTGACTACTATTTCAGCACAAGTTTGTGTGCATGTGTGTACACAGTCATGTAACACAATGTCAAAATACATTCCTTAATCTGCCTAGAGGGTCTCTAAGGGAAAACAAAAGAAAACAAAACCGCCCCAAGCTTTAATACTACTATTATGGAAAAAAAACTGTGGAATGTGGGTGTACAAGATTTTTCTCCCTCAAGAAATTTTAGCAAACTCAATACAGTGAAAGAGTAGAGGTTTTTGCCTCACAGAAGAATGAGGGTTGGGAATGAAAGGGAAATTACAGATTGAGCTAATGAAAAATATGGAAAAAAACCCCATGTAAGAATCATCTGGAATGAGGTCTCAACTTCATTATGTCTCTGGGCCATTAGAATGATCAGCCAATAATGCCTGAAGTTTGCTAAAGCAGAGGGACACAATGGTTACCAAAAAGGTTATTTCTGTAGAAAAGTAGGAGAATATATTCAGAGAGGGACTTAAACTCTGGTTTGTAAGGATGGTTTTAGGATTTTTCTATCAGAGGAGTCTGTTGTTACATGTTGTGGATAATAATGCAGTAACTTCTCAAAATCTGCATACAATGAGAGTAAACTGAAAGATTTCATGGCAAGATCATGTAGTCTGTATACTAAATAAACTACGGCAGCCAACTGCTTTTTGAATGGAGAAACTACAAGATACATCCAGCACAGCATGGAATACCGTGTCCAGCTCTGGAGGCCCCAACATAAGAAGGACATGGACCTGTTGGAGCGGGTCCAGAGGAGGGCCACGAAGATGATCAGAGGGTTAGAGCACCTCTGCTATGAGGACAGGCTGAGAAAGTTGGGCTTGTTGAGCCTGGAGAAAAGAAGGCTCCAGGGAAACCTTATAGCAGCCTTCCAGTATCTGAAAGGGGCCTACAAGAAATCTGGAGAGGAACTTTTTACAAGGGCATGTCATGACAGGATGAGGGGTAATGGCTTCAACTGGAAGAGGGGAGACTTAGATTAGATCTCAGGAAGAAATTTTTCACTCTGAGGGTGGTGAGGCACTGGAACAGGTTGCCCAGGGAAGTTGTGGCTGCCCCATGCCTGGAAGTGTTCAAGGCCAGGTTGGATGGGGCTTTGAGCAATCTGGATTAGTGGGAGGTGTCCTTGCCCATGGCAGGGGAGGTGGGAATAGATTACCTTTAAGGTCCCTTCCAACCTAAACCATTCTATGAATATTGATATTCAAAGATTTCTATCATATGTCTGCAATGTGAGATTCACTTAACATTTCCAACTTCTTATAAGCATCCCATAAATACTAAGATAGCAACTCTAATCTATTTTTACCTCTCTCTTTTACCATTGTCTATCCCATTGACAAAATCTGACATGTACATCAGTACTCCTCAATAACTGAACAACGAATCATAGAATCATAGAATAGTTTGGGGTGGAAGGGACCTTTAAAGGTCATCTAGTCCAACCCCCACTGCAATGAGCAGGAACATCTTCAACTACATCAGGTTGCTCAGAGCCCNGATCCATGTCTTTCCTGTGCTGAGGGCTTCAGAGCTGGACACAGTACTCCAGGTGGGGTCTCATGACAACAGAGCAGAGGGGCAGAATCACCTCCCTCAACCTGCTGGCCAGGCTTCTTTTGATGACACCCAGCATATGGTTGGCTTTCTGGGCTGCAAGCACACATTGTCGGCTCATGTCCTGCTTTTCATCCACCAGTACACCCAAGTCCTTCTCGGCAGGGCTGTTCTCAATTCTTTCATCCCCCAGCCTCTATTGATACTGGGGGTTGCCCTGGCCCAGGTGCAGAACCCTGCACTCAGTCTTATTGAACCTCATGAGGTTCACATGGGCCCACTTCTTGACCTTGTCCAGGTCCCTCTGGATGGCATTCTGCCCCTCAGGCATATCAGCCGCACCACCCAGCTTGGTGTCATCTGCAAACTTGCTGAGGATGCACTCAATCCCACTGTCTATGTCATTGATAAAGATATTAAACAGTACTGTTCCCAATACGCACCTCTGAGGGACACTACTCGTCACCAATCTCCAGCTGGACATTGAGCCATTGACCACTACCCTCTGGATGCGACCATCCAACCAATTCCTCATCCACCAAACAGTCCACCCATCAAATCCGTATCTCTCCAATTTAGAGAGAAGGATGTTGTTACGGACCATGTCAAAGGCCTTACAGAATTCCAGGTAGATGACATCAGTAATGAAGCACGTTAGAAGACAATAAATTTGTAAAATTAAGCATTCAAGAAGTACTAAATCCTAGTATTAAGCTTGTTAATAGGAAAGAATGCCAAGCAAGTACTATGAAATAATCTTCCAAAGGAAGTCCTACCAAGATTATACAAAACACAACATCAACCCTTTCTAATTTTGCAAACTTGATAATACCAACCTAAGGCTCTTTAGGATATATTTTAGACATTTTCAAGTTTAAAAATGGGAAAAACCCTGTAAGTTGTGAAATCATCCTGACGCCACAGATGGGTCAGTTCCAGATCTGAGATCTTTAGAGTAATTACAATATACTCTCTTACCTGTACAAATGTCTGTGCTTTGGTTCAGTGCCAAACTTGCAGAGAAACCTAAATGCTACTGACATTTCCTCCCTAACCTGTCCTATTGCAAATCTCACACTTCTAGCCCCAACATGTCCTCTAATGTTCCCGCCCCCCTTCCTCTCTGTCCCAGCACCCGCCCAGATTCCTCCTAATTTCCAATTCTGTTTTCATCTGTTTTTTTTCTCACCTGTGTTCCTAGTCTATTCATTTTCCATTCCTATCTTATACCCCTACCCTCCAACTGCTGGTTTTCTTTCTCTCTGTTCCTGTATCACCCTAACAGCTCTCCATCATTCATCAAATCCTACCCATATTTCTTTCACCATGAGATTCAAACCCCAGTTTACCTTCCTTACCTTTTGCAACTCAGTCTGACTGTTGAGGCTTCCTCACTTCCAAAGAGCCCAAAGCTAAGTATAAAAGCACAGAACAGAATTTTCCTTAATCTTCATTGTGCCACTTGGAGTGACACAGAAGGAGTAACAGCAGTCTAGATAGGCTTAAATTAAATTCAGTCATGTTACAGACTGCAGATAAGCTGTTCATATATGTGGCAAACTTTGAGACTCCTGTTCAAACATGGGTACTCAGAGACTCTTGTTTTCACTGGGTCTCTTTTTGTTCCTTGGTACTAAAAACTGCTTGGCTTGTTTCCAAGCAATCAAAAATTTCCCATGAATTGAGTTCACACGCTACCCACTAAGTAACTGAAAATGTAGGAACTCTGATCCCTGTTCAACTGCTTTCATCACTCAGCTTTTGAAGCACTGAACCTAAGTCTGATGTATCATGTATCCGGCTGGTTTCATAAACTGAAAGTCTGTTTTAATATTTATTACAAAATGGGTAAGAAAACTGTCATTCTTCGTTTAAATACATGTATTTTATGGATATTGTTACACTAACTTTAGAAGTATTTTTAGTCATTTGTACTATTTATTGCTTCATTAATGTCTATCAAATATGTTAAATTATTTCTAACCTGGACTAAAATAACAATGCACTTAGTAACATCACATTGAAATACCTCCAACTAAAGAAAGAAAAAGCTCCAAGTATGATTAAACAGAAGATGAAGCATGCCATCTACAAATTGTTTAAACAATGAAAAATGTTTGCTGAAATAGTTTTCACTTAAAATTTGTTTTCCCTAAATAACATGCTGAAAAACTTTTTAGCACAGTATTCCTGTTTTAGATTGTTATTAAAAAAATCCAGAAACATATCACTTAAATGCTAAAGGGTAAACATGATTAAACATGCAAGTTCTTGGCAGATGTTATATTTGCTTCGTATCAAGTAATTAAATATGCATGCGGTTTAGTAAAATCTGTTTGAGAGAGAGAAAGCTTAGAAGCTTTGTTTAAAGCTGCTTGCTTCAAAGCAGATTTTTGTGTTTTGCAGCATTCTAAGTATTTGTCATGTATTGGCTTCTGATCCTCATTCTGTCGAAACAATTTCCTTGGAGGCAACGCTTCCACATACTCGTTTGCAGTTTGTAGGAAGTGCTAGTTCTAAACATCCAGATTCAGCAAGATAAACAGCTGTTTTACATTACCTGCAGTTTCAGGACACCTAAACCCAAAATTACCTATGCAATAAGTGGAGTTCTTCAGTATGTAGAACTCATGTATTCCTTCTACTCTAACTAAACTACTTCCCAGCGTACACCAGATTGGACGCTTTTCCCTGCAGTGTCGGACAAGAACATGCATACTTCCCATGTATTCTTGTGTCTTACTCAAGAGAAAGCTGCACAGATCTTCTCACTAAACTGTAACACGACTGGAAAAGAGCAAAGTTAAAGGTGGGGTTATAGAATTTACATATAAAAGGTACATCTTGATGAGTTACTATAAAGGTAGCTGCTTATCTTTGTGTGTATTCCACTAGGACAGCTAGAGTGACCTAATTACCATGATGAGTGTTCCATCTCCTTCAAGAATTGGAAGAATGAACATTATGAAAGATGAGTGTGCTTTTTATGTATCTGCCAAATCACGCTTACTGGCAGGGGCTGAAATCCATCTTTGTTTCCTTGTCTCTGGGCTATGCAATTGTGCTTCCTTTTATTTGACTCTGACCCTGTGAAACTTAAGATTCGCTCCTGCACTGAGACACAGCTTCAACAGTAATGGTAGAGACTGCTTCAGCCCAGCCTAGCCTGTACTTGGGAGTTTTATTTCAGTCATCAGAATTTCATAACAAACCTTCACTAGGGAGTTTTTTCTCTCAGTCCTGGAGCTCTGATGGACATTGAATCCAGTCTTCCACTTCCTGAAAATACACGCTTACTTTTGGGCTACTGTAAAAAAAAGGAGTACTTCTGTCATGCTTTTTTTAAAAAATTGAAACAGGATGTGGTTGCTACTCTGTGTTAATTCAATGCTACTGATGCATGCTTAGTTTGCTCAGAGTCACTTGCCTACATGGTTATTACTTGGTTTAAGTAATCAGCAGCTTGATTGAGTTAACTCTTTATTTGATTCAGTGAAACAAACACAAAATCTATTCAAATAACCTAACAACTTTATCAGTATAGCGATATTAATAACAGTATCCTTAACAAAAAGAAAGAATCTGAAGAAACCAACAAGCATATAATAAGGAATGGGATAGAATTCCACCACTTCTCCTCAAAAATTGTTTTTTAGATACATAAATAGGAGAACAGAGCCACCTTGGTAATTTTTAGGAGTCTAATAGTAGTCGCTTTTCTCTTTGTCTGTACACCGTAGTCAAGATGTATATCTTTGTATTTTCATTTATTTTTCTGGGGATGATGAATTCTAAATCTATGAAAAACTGTGCAAACATGAAACATAGAAATCATCAGTGTACATGGTTGGTCAGAGAATACCTACCAGATCAGGTATTTCAGGAGATGCAGGCACAGAGATACCTGTTTGTGAATCCAAAAACGGAAATACCACTTCGTAAGATCCCTTGAATAAAACTTCACAATAACCCCACAGAAAAATAAAAGATTCCTCTTTTTCAAACAGGAAGGCTATTAAGTGAGTTCTCTGAAGCCTAGTGAAGAGATACCAAAGCAAATAGCTTTGTAGAATTCTCCTAAGTACAGGACAACAATTTAAAAGGGAAATGTAGTCAAGCTAAAGGATGCAGATACAAGCACTTCTACCTCAAGCCAAAAAGCAGTTAGCAGTTCTATTGTTTCTGGCACAGCCTCGATAAACTGCACAAAGCTATCTTGTACATCTGTGTGCACTAGCACATAAAATGGCAAAAGTCTCCAATCTTGAAAGTATGAGAAACATGCTGAATTGAGGTGGAACGCACATCTGGACAAGCAGCAGAATAAGTATGATCAGATTTCTCATTGCCTAAATGACACCTTTGCTCAAACTGATACATACTTCTTCCTTTTTTTTTTTGTAAATTCACTTTGAAGTGACAGATTGAAAAGGATCCCTGCTCTGCAATATGGTTTCCTCTATTGTACATATTTTAATGCAAGAGCAAAAAACCTGAAGTACTTTTATTAAAACCTCATTATATCTTTAGTCACATTTTCTGTGCACACTATTCTCTATTTGACTTCCCATGGCATCCCAAATCATTAACTTTATTAAACTAATAGTTTTATTTCATGTCCTTGCAAAAACTGCCATGTTAACAAAGCTGAATTTTGTACTAAATCAACAAAAAGGCAAGGAATAGTACAGAGACTTATCCCTCAGTAATGTATATTGATTGGTACAGAAAATAATTGATTTGAATTGTAGCTGTGAGAGGTTTTGCTATGAGAAATATATAACAGACCTGAATGAAGAAAATGCCAACTTCCTTCCTATAGAACACTAAAAAAAGAAAAGCATCAATTTTTAATATTACTCTATACTAAATTTCAAATTTGTAACACACACGTAGAACTGTCTGGCTTGATAATTTTTTTTCTGCTATTCATAATTATTTTTCTAAGCTACCATGTAATTTCCATAATGAATCAACAACTTACCTCCTTAAACCAAGTACTAGCCTTTCCAGAAATATTATTACTTCATTAAATTCTTTAATAATAGTAGTATTTGTGTTTCTGGAATATAATTGAAATAAATTGCTGTTGTAGTAGATGGAACATAACAGATTTGGGGGATATCAGAAGCTACAGAAATAGTCCATTACATTTTTATTATTGCACTGCAAACATTGTTCTCCATTGCTCAAGTAAACTAAGAAATCAGAGTCAACAGTTACACAAAGACTTTGAAAGTGTTGCTTGAATCGGATTTTCCTCTTGGATAAAACATAGAAAAATGTATCTTTTAAAAATCCCCACTCCCACTATTCACAGAGGTTATTTTTCATCAGATAATCACTTAAATCATTATAAATATTTTCAGGTCTTTCTTGTGATTCTGGATAGAGTGATTATTACTTTCCAGGCTACTTCAGTATTCAGGGAGTTTTCAGAGTGCCACTACATGCTTGTAGCTTTACTTTACATGTCTCAAATACATTTTGATGTAGCATTACTGACCTTCTCAGCTCACAACTGGCCCTTAGCATATTTGCATACGTTCCCTTCATTGAATGTTCTAGAGCAGTAATTTTTCAAGACAGTAAGACTGAAACAAATGTAAGACTAATAATTAAAGAAGCTTGACATATCTATAACTAAACTAACAAATTCACGTGAAATTCTTGAGGTAAACAATCGGTCAATATTCCCAATATGCTGTAAATCCTCTCCAGAGAATAGACTTTTGTCTTTTTCTTTAAGTAATCGATCCACTCTAGTGCTGTCACTGTGAAAAAAAGAATACTGTACCCAAATATGCAAGTGCATGCATGAATATACACACATACACACAAAACCCAAACTCTGAAAGAAATCATAAAACTTTCCCTGCTAAAGGTATTAGAAGTTGTGACTAATTTTTTTTAAAAAATATCTTCAGTCACAAACTGCAGACACTGAAAAGAAGCTACTGAAAACTTCTGATACACACTTATCAGTCAAATCTAACCCATAAACAAACAAGGGAAAGATGATACAAGGAAATAAACTTTCTGGGTCGTTCATGTTGACAAAGTTTGTTACCTTGTCTATTCATTTACATGATTTACATTGTGAACACATCAATGTATAAATTGCATATAGTTTTTTTTTCTCTCCAATCCTTTCCCATTGCTACTCTTCCTACAAACTAGGTTGCATAAGCAGTTTATTAAAAAAATAAAACCAGAAAATTAAAATTGGATTGCAAAGATATTTTGAAATAGTATTATGGGTCATGCAATGAGTATACAGATAGGTTGTAGTCCTATACACAAACTACTACTGAACAAAAGGCAATTAACCATCTCATACAATTTTGATAAAACTTTTGCAGTACACTCCGAGACTGAGAGAGTAACAAAGATAACAGTCTGAATCATGAAGTTCAAGTCACGTTTTACACATTAGAAACATAAAAAATTCCACAGTTTAAAAAGAAAAGAAACTTAAATATATATCAGCTACCATCCACAATAGCATTTGTCTGTTGTTGTATATGCTGCTGTTCCTCTGATTTAATAGAAAATTCATTAAGATACTTTTAGATGTAAATATATACTTAATAAAAGGTAATTACTGTATGTTTTTTTAATTCCATTAATGCAAAAAGGGAAAAAGTCAATGTGAAATGATTGACAGAACAGCAGTTATATTAAGTGACAACAGCAATACTGAAATGTCTCTATCCTTTTAACAAATAAAATCTAAAAAGCACTAAAAATACAGCCATGAACAGAAGAATGTTTGGAATGCCATATACCTCCTTAAAACAGTCAGAAATGAACACACAAATTTTTAAGCTCTTAATTCCACAGATGTAACTTGTATGTAATTAATAATGTCAAAACTAAAATTCACTATAAAACTATACAATGATAAAAAAAGGAGCTTTTTGGATGATCAGCAAGGAGAAAATAAGAAAAGGAAATGTTATCACTGAAGCTTTCTAGAAAACGACAGGGAGAGATGAGAAAGTAGGGACAAATCTTTTGAGATAGGGCTAACTGGGAGACCATCAGACAAAGCTCCTCTGACATCTGAAAAAGAAAAGATATATGCAACTACTATAGCAGCAAATAGACTGCTCCCCTCCTCCATTTTCCCCACTGAAAGTCTGGCAGAGTAGGTCAGAAGGTTAGGGTTCAAACTGCCATAATTTAGCAAATGATTGGTATGTCCTTTATATCATACATAACAGGTTTGATTGCCTGATAAGCAGAGTTCAAAGTACAGGCATACCTTGTTATCTGTCAAGGATGGGTTCCTAAGAGCGCTACAGTTAGCAATGATGGACAGCAAAGCAACTTTTCCCCTAAGAATGAATGTAATGGAGGGCCTTGGTGTTTGCAGTGACTTAAGAAATAAGCAAAATCTAAATATAAGAGGCCAGCACATTGCTGCATAATTTTTCATTTATTCCCCAGTAAAATTACCCCTTAAAAACAAGATCTCAACAACGCAAATGCCAAACAGGATTATTGAATAATTCCTGTTGGAAGAGATTCCAGGGGGTGTCTAGTCCAACATCCTGCTCAGAGCAAGGTCAGCTATGAAATCAGGCCAGGCTACTCAAAGCTTTAGCGACTTGGGTCTTGAAAACTCCCAAGGATGGAGACTGCTCACAGTAATGCTTGGCTGCAGTGAAAAAGCTTTTTCTTATACCAAGTCAGAACCTCCTGTTTCAGCTGCTGTTCTCACATCCTCCTACCATGCCCTGCTGTGAGGGGCCTGGGTCCATCTTCCTGGTGACCTCCTCGTAGGCACTGGGGCACTGCTGTTAGGTGCCCCAATGGCCAGACTGAACAAACTCCCTTCTCAGCCTCTCCTCACGGGGAAAGTGCTCCAGCCCTGACCATTCTGGTGGCCCTCCACTAGATTTACTCCAGTTTATCATTACGTTACTTATACTGAATGTCCCAAAACTGGACATCCTTTGATGTCTTGACTATTCTTCTGCTAACGCAGTCCAGGATGCTGTCAGGGTACACTGCTGGCTAATACTGAGCTTGCTGTTTACAAAAAAACATTTGTTCCCTTCAAAGACAAAAAGGATGATATGTAGTCACACACAAGACAATTTGTATTTCCTTATTAGCATCTGAATGCTACATAAATGCTATTAAAATATTAAAAAACATGCACCAAAGACTACTATAATTGTACTTCCAGCAGTTGTTTTTAAAATAAGTATGACACTGGAAAAATATGTGGATTTCCACTTGTCTTTCAGAACTTAAAGAAGCTTCCATTAAGCTGTCTGCAGGCCATCAGGCATGCTTCAGTACAACTGGGCAGCTCAGGGAAGTTTTTGTTAGAAGAGCAAAGGATGGAAAGACACGATAACGGTAACAGCTAGCAGAGATGGGTCTTACATAAACAAAGGATATTAAAATGACTGACAGACATGCAACGGGTAGGGAAGCATTACTGGACCTGTCTTCTTTCAAGTCTAAGATATATGAAATATCCTTTCCTAAGCAGTGATAGTAACTGGAACCACATTAACGTTACAAAGGAGACAGCGTCAGGACCTCTGACTTAAGTCATTCATATGACTTAAAAAACAAGCTCATCAACTATCAAATAATAAAATACTGTATACTATACTAGCTGGTTTGTTGCAATTCTTAAGATGTAGAGATCCCTGTGTGTCATTATCCAGATATGAAACATATTGCTTCTAAAAATTATTTTCCTGAACTGCACAAGTCCTTCACATCAATAGGAGAATCTTTTGAAGATATTGTAAGAATAATAAACACACTTAGACAATAGCATCAATAGCGTAAGAGAATATGGAAGACACTCTAGCTCCTTCCTTTTGTTTTGGGCTGTAAGAGTCACATTCTGCATGCTCTTAAAAGCTTCAAGCAGACTAATAAGTGAATCCTGAACAGATAGATCACCAAGCTCTTTATGACACTAATGAAACAATCTCATTTCTCTTCATTTCTAAGCAGGAAAAAGTCCAATGAATCTAAGTTTTCTATAAAGCAGCCTATCCCAATAAATTCTTCAGTTATCAAATTATCCTGTATTACCTGCTGAGGCATATGAAACATTAAAATACTTCAAAAATGCAGTAACTATTTTGAAAAAGAATCAGTTAACTCCAAGCTGTCTCCACTCTTGAGCATATTTACTTTCCCAACATACCTCTCTATATTTTATAAACAGTCATCTGACAAGTTTAACAAAAATTTTATAGACAGACACAACTTTGCCTTTATATAGCTTTTCCACTTTTTCTACTACTGAAGTTATTAATTTGAGAAAAGTAGTATTGTGGGAAGCAGTTAAAAAAGAGAAACCAAAATCCAAGTTTGAAAATAAGAAAAGTCAGTCAGAATTCATGAATTATGGGGATACTAACAGGCTTTGCAATAAAAGTTTCAAGCATACCTTCTAAGACGAGTCTTAGATGTGACATAACCATCACCGGCTCCTGAGAGACTACAGTAAAAAGCACTGAAATTTATTTATTTTAGTGCATATAATTCTTAGACTAATCAAGTTTTCTGTTTCTCTGCGTCCTCTAATTATGTCCAGCTCTCTTCTCCCTTCCTTCATATCTTTGTCTTAATTTTTGTATTTTCCCCCATTTTATCCATTCTCTCTCACCACTTAAACAAGTCTTTCTTCAGCTGAACTATCACAATCCCTGCAATAACCACATCTGACAAATACAATTTTCCTTCTTCTTCTTGTAGTGGACTTGAAAATACACGTTTGTTCTTTCAGGTCTTTTCCCCTAATGGGACTTGCAGACAAGACACTCCTGATCTACAAATATTCCCTGTCCCAACTGAGTACCTGGAGACTATAATTTTTTCTTTTTAACTTTTAGATTGTAGCATATTGAAGTAGACATCATCTTATTGTGGAATAGAAACAGAAAGCTCCTACTACTCTGTATGTTCAGTGCTTGTACCATTTCATTCCTGTTATCATCCATTCTTTCTGCTAGGAGCCCCAGAATATGACTACATCTATTATGCAACTAACGAAGCAACTGAAGATGCAATTCTTGCACTCACTGAACAGCAGATGGAAAGTTCCCTCTAGTATAGCCATATTGTTATCATTAACTCCTTTGATAAAAGTAAAGGAACCCAATTCACTGAACAGGACGTTAAAACATGGGTTTAACCCTTTGTATTCTTATGGTTTACAAGAAAGGCTTCATCAAATGGGGACTTAGGTATAGATAAGAAAAGTTATTTTTCCTTTAAAACTGGAAGAATGAACTGTTGCACTTCAGTCTGACCATGCTAGTTACCAGTTTTGTGTGAATACTTAGGTCATGACTGAAAAACAGCCTAGTTACTACTGTACTTCAGTTAACCTTATTTTGTGTGATGTGTAATTCTTCTGCCTTCTTTATTACAAAAAGGTTTAAGTAGATGGAGGTGTTTAATATTTTTTCGTAGTATTTTAAACTCTGTTCCACTCTGAGCTCCATCCTCAGCATTCCATTCTTCAACTGCGGAAGTCTAAACCAGTTGAAACCAGACTCTAAGCTTAATCTAAAACCACTTAATAGGCTAATAGTTCAACTTGCCTTAATTTAAAATGGAGTCAGTCTTTCAGAAAACAAGAAAATCTGCTTACTGTCAGCTGTTCTTGAAGTTGCAATGTTTATAGGTACATGATACTGAAGCATGCTTGTCTTAGCAATACTAAGATATGGGACATAATGATGGGACATACAGTCTAACACTTTGACTACTGTAATATAAATGGGATGGAGTTTGGCCAATATTTTCACTCCTTCCCAATCTCAGAATTCCTGGTCCACCATAAATGGATATTCAAAGGCAAGAAATAAAGAGGGTGCACTGTGAACACACATATAGAAAACACACCTTAAAGAACAGTTACAGGCAAATTTGATTTCTGCTTCAGGACATCCACAGTGTTACTGACTCCAAGCCATATTCCTCACAAAAACACCATGAGTATGGGTAGGGAATCTCTAATAAGAACTGCAGAATTATCATCCTGAAAGCAACATAAAGCCTAAGGGTTTCAGGAGTTAAAACACAGCAGTGGAAATCTCAGGGGTCAACTTGTGCTGGGAACCATCACTGTGACACAGGCTCTACTAGATTATGATTACAAACACTAGAGCTTTTTCATCCAGTGAGAAAAGTCCGATACACCAAGGTTCTCTAGCATTACTCTGCTACACACCAAGGATTTAAAAGTTTTGAGTCCATTAACATCAAATGAAAGCATGTCAGCTATACAAGCGGTGTAGAACTTCACTGCAGAAGAATGAGGGAAAGAAATTCTTCTTCCTGTTGCCTGACACAGTTAAAGGGCCAAACATTTCAAACTACAGTATGTAACAAAGCATCAGTCACATTACCTCAAGAATACTAGCAATTTCCTCAACTTCTATGTAGAAGTCTTACTATAAGAACTTTATTAGTTTTATCTCCATTAGCAGAATACCCACTGTTACAAGGTGTTGGGGATCTACTGTACAGATGATTCTGGTCAGCAAAAACACCACAGGAAAAACACTCAGGAGCTTTCCTAGCTACGAAAAAAACCCAAACTCCACCTTCTCAAATTCCTTCCTGATTCGTCCAAATTTGAAGAGACAGCTTTACACTTACTTTGTGTTGGTGTTTAAGGCAAAATTACCAATCTTGTGTTATCTCCAACTTCTTTGAAAATAGCTCTTAAATCAATACTCCTCACTTTAATTATCTTTTAACTGGGAACAAGCAATCCTATTTACTAATGTGTTCAACACTCCTGTCAGTTGATGAACCAATTCCATGTGATCAGTTATTCCTAAGTGAGGGATGCCCTTTGTTAGTAAATGATATGAAAATAGTGTCACCCCATCATTATTCACATAATGGTACTGAACTTCCAGGCAGAGGACTTAGTGAATATTTTTTCCTATTTTTAAGTTCTAGGGGTATGGAAGTGTAAACCATCCTCCAAAGTGGAGCTTAAGCCTTACATCAATGGATGGATGGTCTCTGTCATGGGAGTGAAGATCTTCGCAAGTGAAGATCAAAAACACTTTTACTCAAAACAGCACGTCCATCCAGGTTTCCTGCTTTTGTCAAGGAGCTCACAGACTCCTTCACAGGAGACCTTTTCTGGAATGTTTAATAACAGCTTTCTTTGTCAGTATTTTGGACCTTGCACAAAATGTCCATTTTCCCTTTTTAAAGCAGATTAAGGAAAAACCATGAGCGTCAAATTTGAGAGTTACCTTCAATGAGAAAGCTAGTGGTGGAGGTGACACCTGTGGAGAAGTGAAGAAAAAGCAGAAACCACAGTATAGGTCTGGACCTCATGCTGTTTATCCTCAGTTTCATCTTGAAAGGGACTAAGCAGGAGAATGCAGGACTGTTGATTATATGCATGAATACTGATAAACAAAGGAAACTGTCCTTAGACTTGAGTGTATGAAGGCACATACGTGGAGACAAATACCTAAGGGAATCAGTATTTCATTAAAAAGTTGTTACTTCTGGTTGAATGTTGCTAAGATTTGCAATTCTTTTGGCCACAGCAGGTTTTCAAAAAGTGATCTGGGCTTTCAATAACAAAGAGCATTTTCCAATACTCCAGTCAATATATAAGCTATATATATATTTTTTTCTCTGACTCTAGAGACATTCCAAACCCGCCTGGACACCATCCTGTGCAACCTGCTCTACATGATCCTGCTCTGGCAGGGGGGTTGGACTAGATGATCTCCAGAGGTCCCTTCCAACCCCTGTGATTCTGTAAGCAGTACAGTAAATTAGTCTTCAATTTAGCTTTGTGCTGAATCTAGTAACAGTATTTGATCAGACTAGTATAAAGCTAGATCAGATAAATTCAAAACAATAATGAATTGTGTATGTGTAGTCTTAGATATAGCCAAAAGTAACCACAGAGATCAGCTCTTTGACCCACATAAAAACCCAGGACTTTCCTGAATTAACTCTTGTTGGAATTAAAATATGTAGGTAAGAGTAAAGAATACCTGCTTTGAGAGAACAGTATTTTAGATATGTGTCAAATTCTAAACAGGGATTATTTTGAAGTGGCCCGTGGCTTAAACTGTTTGAACAATTTTCTTTGAACTTTCAAGGGAAATTCACCCCTTCAGAGTAATAAAACATATCAAGCTAATTCAACTCTGCCTATAACACCAACACTGGGAAGATAAAGAATATTTAGCATTTTATCCCATCTTAAAACTGCCTCCTCAAAATAGAAGAAGTTGTTCTTTATGAATCTCTGTTCCCTAGCCACAGAACGTAACACAATTCAACAGAATTTGCTTGTTTATATAAAATATAAACTCTTCTTAAAGCCAAATGAATTATTGGTTATTTGCCACTTACCACCACACACAACATTATAAATTAAAGAATAAAACTTGTTACAACTGCAGAATCATACTTTTTTCACCCATTATAGATGTTTTATTTTGTCAGTGACAAGAAACACCTTTCCCAAGTTTCCTTGCTGGACTGTAAAGAATTACTTGCAGATTTGTAAAGTTAAGGGCTTTGACAGATTTGAGAAGTTATTACTTCTATGCCATGTTTAGGAACTTTTTTTTTAAAAAAAAAAAATCAGAACAACTGTTTTTCTTATTTAGGTAAAGCCATACACATTTTTAGGATTTTAGGAATCAAAATTGTCATCACTTCAGTGCAATACTGTGTGCCAGGATTTTTGGTACATTGTGCTACACTGTTGAGTCTGTGCTATTACCTCTCTTGTGTTTCTAGAATAGTGTGTATTAATGCTATACATAGCATCATTACACACAATGCTATGTAATTCAGTAGTTCTGTCTTAGTAATACTTTTCCTTTACTTTTCAAATTTCCATTTACTCTATTATCTTATACTCTTGCTAAAAATGACGATCAATCTCTCGTGAATTACTCTCTATAGCACATGGAATGAATTTAAAGACTGTATCTGATCACGTCAACATTAAAATAGGACAAATATGTTGCTTGGCACAGTAAAGTCAAATCCAGGCCACAAAAGTTTGGATTATGCGCAGACACCTCCCCTCTTCACCATTTCTTAGTATGCTATCATTTACACATACTCTACAACACGAAAATACAAAAAAATTAAAAAAAAAAAAATTCTTGCAAATATATTAACTTAAAATAAGGATTTACAAGAAATTAGGTATAGTTGAAATTAATACAAGCAGAGACCAGAACTGTTTCTTTCATTCAAATATTGCAGATTTACTGAATTGGAAAATAATCCTTTACAGTTTGTAAAACCAACATCCACACCTTGACTACCTTTAACGCCAGTCTAGATAAAGGCATCTTAAATTAAATTTTTCTACTTTGACCTAAGTTAACTACTGTTTGAGCGTTTTCCTAAAACACTACATTTCTCAGCTGTAACAGCATCTGTCATTCTTGGCTTGGAAGCAAGCTCTTGTATGAATGCGAGCAATCTTTTTTGCTTCTTTAGAAATGCAGGGTATGTTCAACAACTGTACTATGGATCTATAGGAATCTAAAGCATGTGTTTAAAGTAATTCAATGCATCTCTCAGATCATGATCAAATACAGCATGAAATATGACTAATAAAATAAACAGCATATTGCAGTACTGTTATTAAGACAGAAAACAGGACTGTAAACTTTGCAGAGACTAAAGTAATTAAAATATACACTAGAAGGAGAATTATAACTTGCATACTCATTTATTTTTATGGATTTAATAAAGAAAAGTCTATTGCTATTGCAAATATTTTTGTCAGATTTTACACTTTAAATTACAACAACAGAAGTAACCATACTTAGTGCTCTGGTACTATTCTCCTATGAACTGAAGTTGTCACAGCTCTACTGGCATGTACAGTTCCCATTCTAGATTTCTCACTGACTTCAAATTATTTTATGCAGCTTCAAAAAAAGAGAATCGTAGCAGTTGGGACTGTTCAAAAGAATACCAGAGAGCAAAACAGATCTTTAAAAAAAACCCAACCATTTGACATTGAAGTGACTCAAGAAAAGAAACCTTTCCACAGTACTATTTAAAATATTTCTTTCACTCTCTGTGATTGAGATATGATACTGCCATTTTTTTGCCACTGAGTTTCAATAGTAAAATTGTGTGTCTGTTTTTATGACTGTATTAAAAAAAAGGGTTTTTTTTCCCCTCAAGGCCTTCTCAAAATATCATTAGTTATATAAGTATTATTAGTTCTCAAAGTATTATCATTATTAGCATGCAATAAAGATGACATTTCTGAAATTGTAATGTGAAAAAATGACAAAAATAGCACAAGGAAGCGGTCTTGAGCACAACTCAGTTGGTAGGGCTAGAACTCAGATTTTTGTAAAGATCTAGAAAACCACTTATATGCATCAGTGTCACATTGGCAAAACTTTTCTTTCATTTGGCACAATCACATTTCAGTTACCTTTTAAAATTTCTTTTTCTTATTTTAGTAGATCCTCCTTCATTATATTCTCTCCACAGATACACAAACTTAGTTTTTATTTTGGAAAATATATCATGGTTCTAATTTTCAAACATATGTAGTTTAGTATTTCAGAAGATTGCTTTTAAATGGTTCATTTACTATTTCAGCATTAATGTGGCAGTAACAGAAAATGACTACTTTCTAACCATATTTAAAGATCATTGAACTGATATGAAATGCACACACAAGCAAAATCAACAATCTTTTTCAGTGATCGTACATTTACATATACAAATTTATCTGACTTTGTAATTTCATAGGAATGTTCTAGCACACCAATAAATGGTCTAAGAGTCTGTAATATGAATCATACATTATAATTTGTACTGCTGGCATCTTGGCATCAATTTGAATATACAAAGATTTATTTTGTAGGGTGGTAAGTGGAGTAGGAAGGCCAAGGCAAGTAAGTACAAAAACTGCTGGAACTGTAAATATTATGTAAAAGCAGTAAGTACTAATATTGTAAGAGAGAATTTAAGAAGTGATGCTTAAACATGTCTAATCATTTCACAAACAGGCTATAATATATAGGTAAAATACTAAACTGTAGTAGGCAAGTGAAAGGTAAGCCTATTGTTTGAACTGTAACATAATTTATACTATTCTCTTCCTAAAATCCAGACTGTATTAAAAAAGCATTCTTACAGATGAAACATTTTCTGTTTAATAGGACAAAGAGTGATAGTCCATATGACTAGTATTTAGCAAAACAAATATGATTAAAGATTATTTCTATATATTTCTACAACTTCTACAAAAAAGTAACATTAGCCAACATTTTCATAATAATTAAATCTGGTAGCTGCTAAATAAAATGTATAGAAGATTTAAAACTTACGCAAGTACAAAAATAAGAGATACCTGTGTAATTAGTCTTATGCTTTTTCATAACTAGCTAATACAGAAAAAAAAAAAAAGCCTTGACAGGTTTGTGTGAACTATTAAATGACAAAAACAAGGAATCAACTTGCAAGTATTTCCACTTTTCACAAATGTTATTTTTCCCCCCCAAAATTCAGTAACGCAAGTTCACATTGATTAGTATCATACACCAGAGCTAAAATGATAATTTTTGAAACTTACTTCATTTCTTTTTTAAACCGTTCAATTTTTGTATGCTATTGACACATCACTGAATAGCTGAAGATTTGAAAAAAAAATATTAAAAATACAGATTAAAAATATGTTTCAGGAATTATTGCTTAGGCAATCATATCACATCTCAGGCTAGAGAAAGCTGTAGGAAAGGAAGATGTGACAGGAAAATAAAAATAAAATCTATTCACAGCCAATCTGCTCTTATCTCACTAACATAAGATTGGTTTGTATTTCGCATCAACTGAATTTTTCTAAATTAAATTCTAAAAGGCTTCAAATGCTTCCTTTATTAAAGCGCTGTAGGGGTTAAGTCTGTAGAGATTCCTAGACATTCATGTGACATTATCTTTTATTGTATCACCAGACTACTACTTACAGCTTCTACATTAAAGACTGCATTGTTCGCTTAGGTGATGTAGTTCATTGCTACATCTGCTGTGTACATTTAAGACCACTACGAAGGTGCAAAGAAGATGGAGCCAGGCTCTTTTCAGCAGTGCCTAGTGACAGAAGCAGAGGCAATGTGCATAAATTGAAACACAGGAGGTTCCATCTGAACATCAGGAAAAGTTTTGGGGTTTGGTGTTTTTGTTTTTGTTTTTCTGTGAGGGAAACAGCACTGGAACAGGTTGCCCACAGAGGTTGTGGAGTCTCCATCCTTATTCAAAAGCTGTGTGGACATGGTCCTGGGCAATAGGCTCTAGGTGGCCCTGCTTGAGTGGAGTGGTTGAACCAGATGACCTCCAGAGGTCCCTTTCAACCTCAACCATTCTGTGATTTTGTAAATCAAAGTTCAGAAAGGCTTAGGCATTTACCTGTAAGTTAGGTCCCCAGTATGACTGGTAAAAATCTAGTCCCTGCAGTCAAAGGGTTATAAAGAAAACCCTTTGCAGCCCTGAAGCAGTAACCTTTATTTGGTCAGCTGAATGGTTCTCCAAACACCACTTATTGTGCTTACTAAGTTTCCACTTACTGTAACGATACCTTACATGTTTGCAACT
Source organism: Burhinus bistriatus (assembly GCA_013397275.1). Classification (NCBI taxonomy): domain Eukaryota; kingdom Metazoa; phylum Chordata; class Aves; order Charadriiformes; family Burhinidae; genus Burhinus; species Burhinus bistriatus. The sequence continues at coordinate 25,893 of VYXH01001843.1, forward strand.
CCTTTGTGGTACCCATGCTGACTACACCTACATTTAGGTGAGTTGTATCTCACGTTGAGTACTTGGAGCAAAAAGATTGCACATCTTCCAGAGTGACGTGCCTCTCTGATATGCTGTAGATTAGTAGCATAATCACAAAAACAAATAAGAAAGCATATACAAATCCAGGACTTAGAGCAGGGCTAGAAATCTTAAGGTGGTGTCTCTTTTCATCCAGGCACTTAGAAGACAGAATGGACTGAGGAAAAGAATCTAGATTCATTACGTGATATTAGGATAACTAAACTGCTAACATGATCCAACTATGCAAAAGACATACAGTTCCAGGAATCACTAAGGTACATCTAGTGGAAATGATGGTATCATACAAGACAGAGCAGGAAATTATCTGAAACATTGCTTAGAATTCCAGTTATCTGTTTTGAAGGAAGGTCAAGATTAAAAGAAATAGTACTTGGATGTTCAAGAGAACAAGGAATCTATCCCATGGGAAGTCAGATAATCTACAGTCTAGGAAAATAAAGTCTGACTAAGATTTTAAGAGGGCAAAACAACAGATATTTAAGGACTAACGCTGGCATGAGAAGTCCTTGTTACAAACCAGGACAAAATAATCTTAGAACAGAAATTAAAACTCCATCTGAACATGACAACTAGAATAGCTTCCACTAGGAACAGCAGAGATCAGAGTTTAATTTACGGAAAGATGGCTACGTGCAATGACAAAAGAATCAATGATCCAAAAGGCTCACTCTCAAAACTATGTTTATAAACCTTATAGCTAACTACTTTATTGCCAATATCCGCATTTGTAGGTTGGTTTGCCTTTTTTTTTTTTTTAAATAATGGAAAAAGAAATGCAAAAAGGCAATTAATACAGCTAAAAAAGTCTAAAAGTTATATTTTGATTGCATTTTTATAATTTTTTTGATGATTTGAATGATCGGCTTTCACCAAAAAGATCCCTGAAACTTATTTTTCCTCTTTCGTGGCATTTTGCTTAACTCATGCATTAAGTATACCAAAACTTGTTGCAAATAATTCTAGGCAAGTCAATGTAACTTCCAAGTAACATCAAAACCTGTTTAAATAATTAGGGAGACTGAGAGGGAAAGGACCAAGGTCTTGAACTTCCTGGGTGAGTGCTCAAAGCACGTTACAAAAGAGGGAAGCTTAGCCATTACCTCCTCTTATAACAGTCTTCTGGAGTCAACTAAATGCTTTTGAATGAGTTAGCCATGATCTAATAACAACAGGCCCTTCAGGGACTTGAACAGAGTTCAAGCACCTCCCTACCCATATCAAAATAAGCACTTAGCTTTCCAAACCAGGAGACTTCCGAGCATGCACAGGGACCTCTACCTAGATGTGCTCCAACTTGGAATGCAAACTCATTTGAAGTGCCTCTGAGGTTAGGTGGTGCTTGAGAACAGGAGGTATCGGTAAGACTTGTGTGGAATCTAGTCAAGGAAAATCTGCCCCCAGATATCACTATGACAGCCTACTGGAAAGCCACTAGCAAGTGCAAAACCTGTATTTATGAACCATGTATTACATTTTAAGTACAGTTATTGCATAGTTTGTTTAATGGTGCTGTCACATTTAGATCCCAGCAAACTTACATGCATTTTATATTATGGAAACAGTATGGTATATTATCCAATTTTTGTCTGTCCTTTGTCCCCTTTTCTCTAAAAAGACAAATGCAAGCTTTCTCTTCATTTGAGTGTGGTAACCCTTCTAAGAGTTACTGTTAGACAGCTAAGAATGAAAATTTTGAAGAAGCATGGCATCTTGTATAATCACAATTCTAGAGGTACATAATCTCAATAAACTTCTGCCAATCAAAATTTTTCCTAATCATGGAAGACAGCAGAGTCCATTAAAAAAAAAAAAGGAAAGAAAAAAGCACAGAATATAAAGTATATCATACTTCATAAAAAACACATTCAATTTTATGACCAGCATTTGACAAATGCTTAAAGATTCTGCATTGGAAGAGGATTCAGTAAGAATGATGGTAAAGCATAAAAGCTCCAAAAACCATGCATTTGTGAAAAGTCTGTGCTGAACTCATTTAAGTCAGAAAGGACAGGTGGACTCGCCTCACCCCATTTCAGATGTTTACAAAGTGGGTATCTACATCTGAGCCAGTCATGTAGACTCCTTTTATAAGTCAATGGAAAGAAAGAAGTACCTTACAGACACAATTTCATCCCATCACAGACATTTAAAGTTAGACAAGACTGATGCCAGCCATGGTAAAAGTTGTACTGAAATCCATGTTGCATTTACTTACTTTTCTCAGAAACTAATGTTTGAACTCATCCAAAGTCTAACAGTATATTACATTATAAAAAAATGCTTCAAAAAGATCACAAAATTCTGAAACAGTGGTATGAACGAAACTGAGATCTCTGAAAATGGATGTTCAAGGGTTTTCAGTGTTAGAACTGAAGAAGTTACATAGACATAACAGAAGAAGAATGTATTAGTATTTGTCTGACAAAATAATTAAGACTCTCAATCCCCTCAACTAGCTCCTCTCCCTCCTTTTTTCAATTTCTCCTTGATGAAAAGTTAATATGTTTAAGANGAAGGGTTTTGAAATAAGTTTCCTTTATCTGTTATACCACAGAACTAAGGGAAAAGGGATTCCAGGAAATCTTTAAATGAAAGAATAATCCAAGCTTTAAATGTTTTCCCCATCTTCTTCTGAGTCCAATAACAAGCTAAAGAAATTTTTAAGGGTGGTAATTACAGTAAAAACTTACTGATAACATGGTGTTGCATTGTGGACAACATACAGATGGTTAAAATTGGAACAGAGAATAATCACAGACTTGCAAAGTTATCCCTACCATGCATATTAAATTGCCAAGACAAATGCTGCCAACAATTGGAAAAAATTTAGGGTGGTATTCAAACCCAGACTGCAGAAATGTGACAGTGTCTAAGCACAGGTATCAGCATGTGAGCAAAGTATCTAAGGTCCCATTATAATAAATGTTCCAGATACCAGGAAGCCAGGACAGAGAAGTTAAAGTAAGAAATATTCTTAAAATAATAGATAAATGAAAATAAACTTTCTCACAAATGGAACACTGCTGACTTTGAGTCGGTTTTTGTTTGGTTTTTTTTTGTTTGGGTTCCCCTCCCCCCCCTTTTTTTAAAAAAAAATAAAAATCTAAGTATGCCTCATCTAACTCCCCTCATTTTTCTCCCACTCCACCCCCATTACTCATAAGCCCCTTTTAACCATACAAACTATTTAGTCTTGAGTTCTATTCTAATATTTGAACTGTCAAGGTAACATATTAGGAAACAGATTAAAGTGTGGAATGGCATATATAGCCTTAAACAGTATCATAGTAAAAAAGAGATTGCACTGTATTTACTTTGAAAAAGTTGTAAAATTGAAAAATTGTAAAATAAAATAGCATGAAATTTTGCAAAATTCAGTTCATATACCTAAAGAAAGTTACCACTTGCCTGGCTAAAATACTCCATTTACAACACTTTGCCTGTAAACCTTAAGGCTTTTTCACAGAAATATTCTCTCATTTTACAGGTTGGTTTAACCAAAACATGCTAAAGTTAAAAAAAAAACCCAACAAACCAAACCAAACTAAAACAAAAAAAAACCCAACAAAATAAAAATAAGACCTCTACAAATGCTTTTAGGCTTATCACAAAGGATAATTCTGCATTCTGAAAGGTCTATTCACAGTCATCATGTTAGTAAAATATTATTTGGAAGCATTTTCTAAAACTGGATGTAACATTCATTTACATGTATCTGCCAAGTTTTTAAATGTTTTAGAAGCTAAACTAAAACATGTTGAAAATGACTCATTGTCGTACCAGAATATGTACTGTAGGAAATAAGAACTCATTTACAAGTGGGAGAAATACACTCACACTTCATCTGTGGGAATTCACTAGACTTCCCTTCCAGTAAACATTATATTTTAAAATAATCATGGAAAATATGTTTCTTTTAACTGAAGTTTATGAAAAGATTTAGACAGCTGGCATAACAAAAGAGACTTACAAAGATAAATGTAAAAACCATCTTTAAAAATAATTCACAAATAATTCTGCCAAAAGATATCAATTTAGCAATAAAAAACACAATTATTTTTGCTTACTCTAATGGATAAACTAAAACTGTTTAATACAGTTGTTTGTATAAACAGATAACCATTTGGGGCAAAGGACAAAATGGAAGGTTTGATTATTTTACAAAGTACGAAAATGCTGGGGGAAGGCTAGGGGGAGAGTCCTGGCAGGCAAACAAATTACCATAAGGTAGCTCTTTTCTAACTTGTAGCATGTCTACTACTTTCTGTTCATCTGTACACTTTAATAATACAAGTACCTTGCAGCAAATGCACTGCTTTAAAAAGTTTTTTCTTTCTTGGAAAAGAGGCATTCATCTGGCACCAAGAAAATAAACCTGAAACGTACCCCATTTATCTATGCGTATAGAATGCTTTGAAAAAAGCCCAGAACTTTGACATAACACAGAAATTAGACCCAGATTTCACAACTTGTGAGTGGGAACAGAGTGTCATAGGGGACAAAACTAAAACCAAAAAACCCAGCCCCACTAGCTTCTAAAAAGTACACTCCCTGTAAAAACAAAAGTGTCCTTAGATGAACATGCAACAGACAAAAAAGACAGCATATTTCTTCACGTGGTTTTAGGTCTAAAAATCTTAGAATTAAGGTATCTATCAAGGCTTCACTCCACTTAACTCTGTGCATTTCACAGGCGCATGGGATTTACATCAGTCACACTGTATTCGTCCTCTACTGTTTAGAGAAACAGTCTATATTGAGTATACTTGGAGATTCAAGACTCAGTTAATTGCCTGAAGTGAGTAGTGTATGAAGACAAGACAAGGACTAGAGCTTCTAATTACTTTCATCTCCTTACGGTATGATATTGCACAAACAAAACTTTCTCCCCTTCCCATAGGGTTTTGAATGGAACAGATTCTTCCCCTCTCTACAACCTAAAACCAATTCTGGTGACACCAGCAACATAGCCAAAGTAAAATGGGAAAATGTAACTTTTTGAAGCATCTTGAAACTTACGATCTAGATTATATTTCTCGAAAGGAAAAGGTTAAGATCTCAGAGAAATCAGAGCAAGCATTAAGCAAAATTTCAAAAGGGATGAATCAGATGAATCAGTGCACTTCTATATCTGTTTACCCATGGCAACGAACACTTTCCATGAAACAATTAGAATATCCGTGAAAACAATTCCAGATGACAAGTTCCACATCAAAGCTTAAACTAGATTATATGCATACACATGCAGTAGTATTTATGTTAAAATATCAGCCAAGAGTTGCAGCATTTTGACAATATATCCAGTATTTAAGTTCTAGAAGAAATACATAAATAGGCTTGTAAGTGCAAGTATGTACATTAACATTTTACATGTATATTATGAAATCTAACATTTTATGAAAAGAATAAGTGACTGACAGGTGTAAGCATTTTACGTAACGCCCAAGCTTCATCTCAAAGGAACCCAAATTATATTACTCGTACGCTTATTTCTACAACTACACTGCCACTTGATGGAAAAAGTTTACTTGTCTTTAAGAGAAAGTTTCTCAAGTTATGCTGCCTGTATGAATATTTATTCTCTGGGTGAGAAACTGGCCTAAGCTATGGCAATTTTTTTTGCTTCTGGAGTGACCTATAAAGGGCGCACACGCACACACACACAAATCCCTACCCTTTCCATGCTTTATGGAAAGGAGTTTGCGGGGTGGTCTGTGCAACTTCATCTTTAGTCATCAATATCAGTTTCCTTTCAAGTACAAGAACCTGCTAATAAACTGGGCTTCTAAGAAAAGGTTGGGCAATATATGTTCATACAAGCAACATCTTTATGAATTCCATCTAGTGGGAAGAACTACAGAAGTCCTTTATGGCTTGTAGTAAAGCCCCTAGCTTTACTCTTTCTTATGCACCCTTCACATTTCATCTCCATTGGGTTTCTTCAGTTCCCAGGCTCCCTGTCCTTACTGCCTCATCACACTCCTCCTACCATGGAATTACAAATTCTCTCACTAATCATCACCAGCTACCATCAGCAGCAGTCCAGCATATCTACTTTCATGCAGTGCTCCCCTCAGAGGCCCATCCAGAACAAATGTTCCCGTCTCACTTCAGTCTTGCTAAAGTTCTGTTTGTAAGTAACTTCCCCCCCCCCACCAATATAAACACAATTCACAGCTATACATTCACTGGTATCATAAATAACTCAAAGTAGTACTACCCTTTTGGTGTCCCCACAATTCAATTGTCACGTCACATCTAAGTGCCACTATGGCTATATGATGTTTGGTAAAAATGCTGCCACATTACCACCCTACAGCTATCCAAGATCAAGGTATTATTTAGCAAGCTCTTGAACTCTGTTAACTATGCACTGAACATTAATTGCACGTTCATTTTGCTGGTTTCACAGAATATTCTTACAGAGTTACCCAGATAGTCATGTAAGTAGACACAACTGTGCCTTTAGATCATGTAGCTAGAAACACAAACAACTGTAAAAATTATCTAAATAGCTTTGCACTGTGTAAACTAAAGGACATGGCCTTCCCACTACCCAATATATGATGCAATACTTCAGTGCTGAAGGCATGTAGTTTCAAAAAAAAATTTACTGGTCTCCCTGAATGTAAACAACTCTGAGCCAACCTTGACAAAGTCTGAGATGCATTCTTGAGGAAGCCTTATCTAGAAACAAGACTATACAAAAGGGAATTCAGCCCTCTAACCCTGGTTTTCCCATTCTCTCCTCATCAAGGCACCAGTCACCAGACAAGCCAATCTCATGAAGAGAGAAAGCAGCAAACAGGCTGCCAAGGACTCACATGGTTGTTCCATCAGTTGCAAACGGTGGTTTCACTAGTTGTGAGCACCACATGTAAATACCATCCTCTCCCTCTCTCTTGGGAAGTCCTCAATATGATTAAGACTAATTAGGCATATTCAGCGCTGGATGGACTAATCCCAAAGGCAAACAGCTCCCTGCAGCTTACGGCCTGAAAGTACCGTGGTTCACTGATGTACACTGTTTTGGTAACGTGTTCATGAACACAGCATGATGGTCTTTCATTTACTCATAGTCCTTCATTTATTCATTTATAAATGGACTAGCTACCCTCAATTCCAGAACAATATGCTACCATTTTCCTTATTCATGAGAGTTACTTACATGAAACAGGTATCAGCACCACGCAAGTGAGGACCAGGCTGAGAGCAGCAGAGTTAGGCTTCCAGTTATACCTAACATTTTCTCAACACTTTGAATATGACTCTGCAGAAGAAAAGCTCTGGCCAAAACATAGCCCAAAGCACTCTCTCATAAACGTTAGTCTTCATGACTAACATTTCAGAGTTTCCCATGAGTTTACTATGAGGTCCATAAGATCACAAAGCTGTAACTTCCTTCTCAAACCACAAAACCACCTACTTGGACTGACTGTTCTTCAACAGTTAGTTGTCCAGATATGAGCATAGCATCACATCCTTTTCCAGAGGGCAATCAAAATGCAACCACAGAATCAGAAGGTAATTCCAGAAGATTATTACTATTAAAAGGATACTTTTATGGTTTTATTAGGCTGAAATAGACTATTACATACATAGCCATCATCTGAGTATCAACATTTTTTTACAGCCATACGGAAAATACAACATCCCTGCTTTGAAGAATTTAGCTTTTGAATAGGCATTATAATACACAGATTTGGTAGAGACATGCAACTAACAATCACGGCATGTATTTATCGTCATGTTGTTATTTGTGACTTGTTTTTCTTCCATATTCTAAAAACTGTGTACTTTGACTTTCCTATAAACAAGTTCTTTTCTCATCTGCATTGAAGTGTTAATGTTTTGGGCTACCTAATGCTGCTAGGGGCTTCACACACAAATTTAATTCTTCAAGCTCAGATGTTTAGAAACATTCTAGAAATAAATATTATTTGCATAGATAACCTGATACATGTAAAAATCTTTAAAAAGAGAAAATAAAATCACATTAGCTTAATCTTCAGATAAATGCTTTCATTTATATCTTGTCAATACATCCAGCCTAGACTTTTCAAAGGGACACAAAGTGCACACAGTAAACAGGCTGAGAAGTTTCCCAGTGTTTATAGCTTCTGTTCTGTTCTACATAGAATAGCTGTAGTGTATCACATGGAAGGCACATGTAGCCTGATAATCCTGTCTCCAACTGTAGCCAAAAGTGTATGTTTTGAGAAGAGTAACAAAAACTTCTGCATAGATTGTATTTCTCCCTAATCCTCTCCCATTAGCGTTCAACTATTTCTAGCTCAAGGATTTCCTGAACTGGATGTGGTTTCTACTTGTTAAGTTATTCTCAAATTTATCTCTGAGCTTTTTCAGTCTTCCTTTGAACCCATGTTAACTTTTAGCACCCAAAATATTTGGTAATGAGTTCCAAAGGACCCCTATTTGCTTATCTTGTTAGTGTTCATCATTAATAAGAAGCTGTGTGCAGCGAATAACAAAACTGTGTGTATGCATGAGGGATACTAACAATCATAGCAAAATCATGGACTGCAGTGGAAGTTTCAACCCTATAATTCACGAAATATATGAAGACTAAGCACCAGCACCCTTATATAATATAATGCATCTTTGAAGGAATTTGTAACTGCTTTCAAAGTTGTTCTCAAAGGACACTGATACATTTTCAACCTTCCCAGGCTAACAAAAAACCTATGGACTTGAAAGATTAAATAGTTTCTTAGGTGCTGAGCATAATAGCCATCACAGAATTTTAACATTTTGCCTTTACTAATCTTAATGTTTTAAGATAAAGGCATTTTGGCTAGCAGGAAATTAACAGGTAAAATGAGAACATCAAGGCTTAAGGAAAATCTTTATGATACGAGGATATATTCATATTACGGACTTCCCAAAGCATCCTTCAGAGGCTAATAATATTTTGTGAGAATTATTTCTTAGGCGCTGGGGTAAGAGAAACTCAAATGAAAAGATTTCTAGAGCTATAAATATAATCATTGAACATTCCTTGCACACTAAGGGAACAAAGTTCAAAGCCCGCGTTCCAGATGTAATGAAGCTCAGAAAGGTCAGCCATCAGCCTAAATCATCATTCCTATGAGTCTTGACATTGATAATTCTACAACATCAAGACAGTTACAGTTACGAGGTGACTGGTTCCAGTGCTTAAAGCATTCATTCTGGAAGAATGCTATCTTAGCTAAGAATGTAAAATCTTGAGATTCTCATTAGGGAATAACCAAAGACAACTAGACATGCCCTAGCAAGTGTGCAGTCTACTACGCATCTATTTGATGAAATCAGTTAATTAGATTTTCTCCTTCTGTTTATTAAAATGCAGTTAAGAATAATCCATTAAGATGTAAACTCCAAATAAACATATCCTCAGAAGAAAAGGGAAAAAGAGTAGGAGCCTCCCTTGTAATTTCAGTAGAAATACAGGATGCACAGAATTGTTACAGATCTCTGTGCTTCGTCTACAGCTTGGAAACAAACTAGAGCCACTCACCTGGGAAATGGACCTTTTCTCTGCTTCTCCATCATACTATCTTTCCTGGTCCTTTCACTGCCCTCTTTGCATTGATTCTGAACTTCCAAGAGGGTGTCTTTCATGAAATTTTACCCTTTTAGCTGCACCTTGTACTGAACTTTCTCATCAGGAGAACAAGATGAAGGTAGTTTTTATGGGAAATGTATAGTAGTTACATTGGCTAGGGCTGAAATCTGGACAAGGTTTAACAATGACAGTAAAGGGCTCAGCTTTATTCCAATAGAAATCCTAAATGTTATCAAAATTACATATACACATCATACCATAGAACTCATAAATGAATATACCAGCAGCAAATTATTATTACCAAAAAAGTATTTTAGAAAACACTAATGACGCTAATTGAAACTAAATATTTAAAGTGGTAGCAATTTTCAAGACCTGCATAGCTCTTCAATTCAAGAGATTACAAAGCGCTTCATATACAAAAGTAGCAGCCTTGCCTAGGGAGTAAAAGGCTATGACAGTATTTAATATAGGGTTATGGCAGCTTTGGCAAAGAAACATTTTGGCCATAAGTTTTCAGCATGGATCTTTTTTTATTCATATTTAAATCCTCATTTTACACAAATGTTCTTGAAGACATAATAGGCCCTTATTTAAATATTAGCAGTAAGTCCAGCACGCAAATACACTGACTTAATCATTTTAAGATTAGAATCCTGTCATTGCAGTCAGCAACATCCGGATCATAAAAACATGTTAACAGAAGGGGCAAATAATTAATTTTAATGGCCCTATTAACAATGAATCTATAATGTAGTAAATGCTAATCTAATAATGAGATTCCTGCATACTCAGCAGCGATTCTAAATGCAAAGTAGAACATTTATTTATCCAGTAAATGTATCCAATTATCTTCTCATCTAAGATAGTCCTCTAGGCTTGTCTGCAATTAATAAGAAAATATAGGGATCTTAATTTCATCTAATTTAAACACTCATTTTATGAACAGGATTGATCACCTCTCTCCATCACCTACAAAGTTTAAGACAGATGACTAAAACCAGATAGCATTAATCTCATCTCCAAATGAATTCTAAAAAGTACCACAATTACGAAGAACAAAGAAAACAGCAGTAAGAAAAGATTCAAGTTATAAAGATTAATGGATAGACTAAAAGAAGTCTCCAAAATGTATATACTGCTTGCAGCTGACTGGGAAGAAAAGCATTAAACAGGTAAACACAAACACACAGAGAACTTTTTGCATACTTTTTTTAGACCTATGAAGCACAGATAATTGCTATTAAGAAATGTCAATGACTGTTAATCTATTTTGCTTTTTAATTTGAGAAAGGCATTTCTAAATAGAAACACTAGAAATACTTCTAAAGATATTTTTACCTGTAGCAGATTGTCTGTTACATATCTAATAGTTTTAAATAGCTGAGCTACATACATCAATCCAGAAATGTTTAAATAATCAAAAATCCTTTGAAATATTTATAGAACAAACCATTTTTGTAGCCATTATCCTGACTTTACTCAACCCTAAAAACATTGTTCAAAAATGCCCTTTCATCATCTGTGCATATTCAAATAATAAGAAAAAAAGTACATACTGAAAAATATCCTTTTACCTCATAGACAGAGGCAGGAATTTAAACTTCCCATTAGCTTTTACAAAACTGAGGGTTTTTTATAGACAGAGCCCACTGCAAAGGTGAAGGAACAATTTTCTTGTATATTCTTTTTCTGTTTGCTGTGTATCTGTTTTGCTTCTCTTAATTTTTCTATAGTTCTCATTTTATTATTAGAAAGGCAGGAAAACAGAAATCACCTTGAGTACATCATGTGAGCAGCAATCAACTGTAACAGAGTACAGATTTTTTCTGTCACTAAGAAAAATAAGATTTTGTAAAATCACAGCATCTATCAGTTTCCCTCGTGTTCCCAGTAATTCTGGAATATTTAAACCAGTTTCCACTGACAAAGCTGAGCTGTACAGTCCTGGAAAAAGAAATTATACTCCTTAAGGTTTAAAGGAAGTGAACAATCTAAGGCGAGATGGCTCTTGTAGGCGTCCCTTGAGGTGAAGTGCTCCTGTATGAGTTTACCCCGTATTATACCTTGGAGTCTACTTTGAACAAAGGAACCATTTCAGTTTGACGTTGCACCCTATATGAAACCAGAAAATTTAACCAGTAGGGAAAAAAAAAAGGAAACCAGGATGCATTTGTTGTACTTTTCAGTACTGTTTTGTTGTTGTTGTTGTTTTGTTAGGTTCGGGTTTTCTTGTCAAGGAGAAATGAGTAACAGGTTAACAGTCAATAGTTTGAAAATAACACTTCAGGAATAGTCAAAAGAAGGAAAAGTTGGAACATACTTAGTATCTACACTTTACTATGTAGTAGATGATGGAGCTATTATACAATTGCTGTCCTCATTAAGCCTCGAGACACTTTCAATTGAGGTAATACAGCTTTAAAATTAGAAAAAGTCTTAGTCACTTTACCAGCAGTTTAAAACAAAGTGAAAATGTTTCCATTTGGTCATAATTTTTTTAGAACACGTGTGACATTGACCAGAGTTTAATCCAACATATCAAATCAGTTAAGCTTTTTTTGATGTCACAGGTAAATGAAACATGGATTCTCACACAGAATTTACAGCTGTATAATGGCAAAGACAGCAACAAAACTCACATCCTGATATCATAGTGATATACTTTGAGGTCGAAACAGCAGATTGTTTCTCAATATAACTCTTTCATGGACATTACCACTTTGGTATTTTTTCGGCATTCGTAAACAGCTGTTTACAAAAAGCTATCACACACATCAGTAAGAAAAATGAAAATAACTGCACTTGACTAGAAAATTGGATATTAGTTACACTTCTGATCACAAGATTTGCCAGGGGCTTTATTTAACCACCATTCAGGCCAGTCAACATTCCACATACTCCTGAAGCTTTCAAACATGTTTGTTTATACAGATTATTACACCAGTGGTAACTAGGATGAGTCACCTTGTTTTCACTAAAGTAGAACTAGCTGTTATAATCACTTAAATATAGAATTGGACAACACAGGTATTCCTCTTTTATCTTAGGGGCTTCAAGAGATTTTAGAAAATGTCCTTGTCCCACAGAACTGCCACAGGTCAGTCTACAGTAAATTCAGAATTTGGGGTCTTTTAAGTTAAGGCATTTATTCCATCTCATCATGCCAGTTTGTGACTTTGCAGTTCATTTAGGTAGATGATTTGGAATGTGGAAGAAGTCACAGTCTTGACACCTGTACTGTGGTTAGAAGGGAGGTAGTTTTAAAGAGAGACACCTATATTTAAAGAACAGAAGTATGGGTTTTCCATTTTCCCAAGAATAATTTTTTTCCTCTGAAAAATATAATCGCTCCAGTCTTCAAGAAGGGAAAGAAGGAGGACCCAGGGAACTACAGGCCGGTTAGTCTCACCTCTGACCCTGGGAAGGTAATGGAGCAACTCATTCTCGATGTCATCTCCAAACATGTTGAAGAACAGGAAGTTATTGGAAGTGGTCAACACGGATCTACCAAGGGTAAATCATGCTTGACCAATCTGGTAGCCTTCTATGATGTTATAACTGGTTGGCTGGATGAGGGGAGAGCAGTAGATGTCATCTACCTTGACTTCAGCAAGGCTTTTGACGCTGTCTCCCATGACATCCTCATTAGGAAACTGAGGAAGTGTGGGCTAGATGAACAGTGAGGTGGATTGAGAGCTGGCTGCGTGACAGAACTCAGAGGGTTGTGATTAACGGAGCAGTGTCAAGTTGGAGGCCTGTAACCAGCGGTGTCCCCCAGG
>VYXH01001843.1:47399-62665 GCA_013397275.1 Burhinus bistriatus
AAAAAAAAAAAAAAAAAAAAAAAAGAATGCTGATGATCGGGACCTCATGATACAATTCTTATGTGCAGAATCAATGAGCATTACCATCTTCTTGGTACTTACACAATTTGCTATTACCATTACTACTTGCCAAAAAGAAATTTCTGTCATTGCAGAAATTACACCTTCCCTTCCATGGCAAGGCTGCTAAAAGTCAGGAAGATTCACTGAAAAAAATCAGAAGAATCTAGAAAAGTCTTGAACACCCAGTGATGTCAACAGAAGACAGTTCAAAGTGATGCTTATCTTTATGACTAAACTAAACAAATGGTATAGTAAAGGGCATATTCCGAGTATATAGCTTGACTGCCCTGCCAATGCCTTTTAACAAACACCAATGAGTTGCTGCTCAAGCAAAGGACCATCATCTGCAATTTTTATTCCTGACCTGCTTTTACAGTCTTCTACTTGAGCAGTAATTAAAAATATTTTTGCCTTATCAAGTTGTTTCGTCTTCTTCAGGCTGCAGGCTTTCACGAGCTTCTTTACAGGCCTATTATTTATAAGGCTTTATACAGTGAATAAACCAAATGTGATCTGAGCATCTCAATGCAACTATGGATTATGTTTTAAGATTAAACATACAAACGAAAATCTTTTGTGTTCATCTGTGCTTACACATAAATTCCCAAGGACTGTAGCTATGAGCTGCTGCTATTCATCTTTCCACAATCTCAACCTATTTTCAAGTGGGTCTTTTTTAAAAATTTGGCAGGTTAATCCCTCAGTTTCCTAAAGTCTGTAATTTTCTAACTACAGTACCTCAATGCCAGCAGTTCTGATGGTGACCAGAAGGTGAGTTATTTATTCCTAAAAATAGATACTTGTTTTTTTTCTCATCATCTTCATTCCTGAGCTACAGCAATCAAAAGAGATCCAGATGTGAAGCGAGCACTAAAAAGCCTCAAATTCTTCAAAATGTAGCAAATAGAAACTTATTACCAAAACTGATGTGACCTCTAGGTAGCACTGAGGACTGTAGAATGTTCATTAGTTGGTAAGTTTTCTCCTGCTCTACTTTTGTACCTCTCTAATTTATCTAACAAACAAATAGGATTCAGTAGAGCTTTCTAAGAAACCCAATACCACAGATACTTGACCTGCGAGATGGATGGTTTAAACTGCTGAATAGACAGGAACCCCCACTATGGGACACAGTCTCACAAGATGCACACAAAGTGTGTACATGTGCATGGGAACATGTAAAGAAGGAACAGCTTCTGCAATATTTAAGATCACATGGAGGTTTTAAAGCGCTTTACAGAAGGATACTATTACCCTCATTTTACAAAAGAAATCTTGCGTTAACATTTTTACATTACATTTTTACACTATGAAATGACTTATTCAAAGTTCATCAGCAGGTCAGCAGTGGAATCTTGAATACAACCTAGGTTGCCCAAGCTGCAGTGCAGTCCTACACATGTTGCTCAACACACCACACTGTCTTCTCTGCTATGCTATATTGTCCCTGCAAAAGACAATAATGGTCTCTGGAGGACAGCAGACATACCTGTATTATTCACCACAGTTAATATCTGTCCTATGAAAATTAGCATCACGAAGAGAGTTGCCAATACCAGTGATATCAAGAGAGAGATTTGGTAACAGTACAGAATCTCAATGACAGTATCAAGATCTCTAAAGGCAAAATAACAGTCACAGAATTTCTCTTTAGTTAGTATCAAAATGCAAGAGACAGAGACCTCCGATATTCCAGAGGACAGTGAGGCAGGTTTGCACAGTATCCCAAACTGTGGCAGAGGCAAGCTACATATGTCTCTTTCTAGGTTCCTCAAATGGAGGCAGCTCTGTAGAAGTGCCACTACATCATTATTACAGGATAAGGACTTCACAGTGGTTTTCTAGAAATGGAAATCTAGCTACAAAAGTCAGTGCTTCTAAGCATATTTCTAGAGGAAGACTGCTCAGAACGACATGATTTTTTAAAACCCCATTTAAAAGCAAGTCTTAAACATTTATTTTAAAATGCAGAAGTTCCAGGTGAACATACTTCTGAGATATACACACATAAAACAAACCAAAAAAAGTTTAACTGACTGCATTGGAAGGAAAAATAGTATTAAAAACACTTCCGGTAAGCAATATGGGCTGGAACTCCATAGCTGATAATTTCAGTAGAGTGCTCTTCTATTTCCATTTAGATAGCAATTTGTATTTTAGTTGCATTACAGGAGAGTCATATTAGTACACTTCATCGTAGTTATACAAGGACACAAGATTTATAGATGCCGTTTGTAGCTTTATCTTCTTGATTCAAACAGAAGGAAGCAGCTGAAAAGAAGCTGAACCTATTTCATACTCTAAGTTCATTCACTTAATATACAGGTGGTTTTTTTAAGGACACTACTAACTACTAATGAAGTACATACAGGCAAATATTTCATATACTTTTGGAATACATATTGAAATGGTATTTTTTTTGGCATCTAGATGTAGGGAAATAACATGAAATGGATAACCTTGAATTCTGAGTAAGAAAAGTCTAAATATGGTTTGAAATTTTACAGTATAGCATTACATATGTAGCAAGACATGTAGCTGAATAGCATAGTGTTTCCTGTTGAACATCCCATACACACATATATCTATACCAATAAAAATAGCAGGATTTGACAGGATTTACCACTGCAACTACCATACAATGATCAATTTATCTCTCAAAGCTACATTTAGGGAATCTGTATTCAAACTTGAGATATGAAAGCCTGATAGCTCTAATAGCTGCTATGTCCTACTTTAAATGTTTGTGAAAATTAAATATATTTTATTCTTCAGTAATAATTTATATTGTCTTTCAGACACTCCTGTTTTTAATAAAGATCATTTGAGGCGGGGGGGTGGAGATATGTAATATATGCACTTTAAAGAGTTTTGTAATTAATTACAGTTACCTCCGTAAATTTCTATATACACCTAAGAGACCAGTTGCCATGAACTTTCAATACTGACATCTTCACTGGTATGGTCTTATATCAAAGGTTTAAAAAAAAAAATTCCTGATACACATTAAGACCCAACAGAAGTGTTCTGTTTCTAGTTACACAAATATGGACTAGCTTTCTGAAATTCTGTTTTTGTTGTTTTGTTTTTTTAATAAAACAGGATTTGTGCAAGAAACAAGGGAAAACAGTTAAATAACTTGTTTACTGATAGAAGTGAACACATAGTAACTTACCTGGATGCAACATATTTTTCATACATTTCTTCCCTAGCTTTTTTGGCATCCTCTAGCTGAATCTGAAGTCTTTCAAGACGATCTTCTTCATGTGCACAGCGAACACTAAGCTCCATGTTCTGGCGATTAAGATAATCTTTATCTTTTTGCAACAAGTTGAGGGATTGTTGTATGGTTGCCAGCTATAAAAGGCATTAAAAAGAACACTTTAACAGGAACTTCAAGATAAGTATTTAACCTATGTACACATATTTGCGATTTCATTTTATCTCTCTTCTGTGAAATCACCTGAACCAAAAAACACTATTTACACTTATGTTTAAAGTAAGTTGGTGAAACTTTATGCTGAAAAAAGACATTAATAAAATTATAATTTTATGAGTTTTCATTATTTACTTCTGGTAGTTGACATCTGAAAGAGAGTGCCCCATTGACTCGACTGATGTCAAGTCTTGGTGCGAACCTGTCATCATACTGGCTACAACATTCTCAGAAACAGAAGTAAAAAGTTTAAGGGCATCAGAGTGATTACTGCTCCATAAAGAAATGGCAAAACTGCTAGTTCTGGGGCTGAAGTATATGCAATTGTTGCAGACAAGGTAATGTTTCAGGCTAGCACCAAGGGCAAAGAAGGTTCTGCATGCCTTGTTTTGACTTTCATTTAGCATGATGTTGCTACAGAAGGCTGAACTGATGCCAAAGTAGAAACATGAGTATCTTGTGAGTCTCTGTAACTGCCTTCCCAACCACCAGATCAGTCATCTTTACTACTCCAAGAAGAAAGTGGTATGGGAGAGAGTAGCTTCCATCTATTAGAGGTGAACATTGTCAGAGAACAGCCACACAGCATAATGGCACTGGTGCATAGTGGCCCAATTCCTCAGTCATCATAGCAAGATGCAGTTTTATCACCTTAAATAATTTTGCCATTTAAGCTCCTGAGGATGTCACATGCCAAGTTCAAAGAATGATAAATTCATAACTTACCAGAACTATGTCCCTCAAAGCTATAAAGACATCATGTACATGTTTTAGATAGAATTCAGTCTACTCTTCCTAAGTCATAAAGGACTAAAGGTTACTTAAGGGAGATACTCAAGTCAAAGACATGGAGCAACTAGTTAAACAGCTGAAAATTTGTACAAAAGGAAAAAGCTCTTAGAGGCACGCTTCTCTCCCTCTGCCTACTTGTTGAGCATCACAGAGGGTCAGGTATAAATGCCTGTCCTATACTTCGTTTTATTTAAGAAAAAAACCACAAGCAGCAGCTCTTTTCAAGTCACAGGTTATATGTATATCCAACAGCGAACACAGACATCATGGACTACTATACGAAGAAAGAAATCTAGGAGTTACTACCCTTCCAACTCTTCCTCCCATGGAATAAATACAATCATAAACACTTACAATTGTATGCTCTTCCAATCCAGAACTTGTGGTACTGTATCAGCATACACAAAAACCACCACAGACCTTCCAGGAGATACAAGTAATCACACAGTTTGAAGTGGTATTTTAGTTTAAAGTAGTGCTACTTTTATTCCCTCTCAGGTTAATTTAGTATAAAGTTCATGAAAAAAAGCCATTGTTGCTGCTACACTACAGTACTGATGAATAAACAGCCTAACAAAGCCTTCACATTGATAGAAAAGAGGAGAATATAAAAGATATTTTCTAATAGAAACTCAGTTTCTTCCCTAGTGTGTCAGAGTATCTTCTATGGCTACCTGTAAAATTAGGCAGAGGAGTACTATCTTTAAAGTGGCAGTTATAGCCACTGTTGTATCTGTAACACTGTTATACAGAGACACTAAGGAACATAATCTCCCCTGAATCTCAGGCGTAATTGGTCATATTTACTCAGCAGACAAAGCGTTAACAGACAACGAACCTCTATTTAATTCTTGCCTGGACCGGTACAGAAGTCAAGAACAACCTTCTTCATGCAATGCCCCTTTCATATCCCATTAAAAAAATAAATTAATAAATTAATTCAGAACAACCAATCAATTATTCCTCTATTCCTTTTAGTGTTTCCTAGAAAGATTTCTATATAGAAACGCAGCTTAAAAAAAAGTCTTATTTTTGCACTGAAGTTGCACTGATCTATGACCCATCCGATAATTAGTGAATGACAACATAAACTGAAAAAGTTTTTTCCTGAGATTCAGTAAAAGCCTCTTCTCTCTCCCAAAAAGGTATTGCAAAGTTACACCCACATCTGACCAAGGGAAAAATCCCTTAGTGATTCCAGTAGTTTTGGAAGATTCTATCCTAACTTGCTTATTTAAGGTGAACAATTAATCCTAGAGGTTCAGTGAAGCAATCCTCCCTATGAACAATTTAGATGCAGAAACAGTGAAAATGGATACTGAGTCATGGAAGCTTGTACTGATATAAACCAGCAAAAGTCCTATGGATCAAGGCAGTGGACTTTGAAACATTCTCTGCATATGTTTCTCTTTGAGTGACTTGACCCAAAAGTTACCATATATACTCAGTAAGGGAGGCATCACTGACCACAATTCATGACTCTTGGATGAATGGATTAATGAACAGAAAAGCAGCAAGGAATGTTTCTCTTGACCTGACAGGCCTCTTGCTCTTGAAATCTCTTTGGAGCAGCAGAAACATGTTTCCCTGTGAAATACTAAGGCTACCAGAACGGCAATGACTGCGATCTGAGTTAAGTGACTGATCTAATTGGATCAGAACTCACTGGAACCCTAACAGAGATGAGAACCCCTCTGTGCCCGAAGAGGCATTTATTCATTTTCTCAGCAGAAAGACTTTCAAAGACTAATGGAGACACGTTAGAGAAAAAGTCCATCAACCCTAGTAGATAGTCCTGCCCAAAAGGGAAGCAGCACTGGAATTCCTCTTGTCAATATGCAGTACCATAGAAAGAAGAGGTCCGGAATAGCAATGTCCCCATTCCCGACACAGAACTAACTTCTGTAAAGGCGAAGTGAAGGACACTTTGGGCAACTGAACCATTATTTTACTAGAGTAACAAAGAAGAAAAACCTACGTATTCTATTGATGTCTAGAAAAAACACATACAACAAAACATAAGCCATACAGTAGCTCTGCCCTACTGTCACTATGGGTCAGAAAGAGCTAAAGTAAGTTATAACTAGTTCTGCACCTTTTGAAGGATAGAGCATACTCACAGCATTCAGCCTTCACTGGTAAATTTTGCCCTTGGGCCTCCCAGGTTCCTGAGCTTATTGAGAGAGTTCGGAATACTGAAGCAAAGGAAGACTAAGCTAGAGGCTTAGTAAAACAGCATGTACATAGCACCTAGGGAAAAATGGAAAGCACTTGACCAATGTTGAGGAAGATAGCAAATGTTACTGGGAGGCTGGCCAGCTATCCGAAAGATCATAGCAAGTGAGCAAGGCTTCTGATTACCAGAATCCACCTCCAAGAAAGAGGACCCAGGGAACTCTGGGCTGGTAAATCTAGTCTCAGTCCCTGCAAAGATTATGAAGCAAATCCTCCTGGAAGCCATATCCAGGCATATGGAAGAAAAGGTGACTGGAAACAACTACTATGTATTTACCAAGGCCAAACTGTGCCTAGCAAACCTGACAAGAAAGTTGGCTCTATGGATGGGGGAACAGCTGTCCATGTCATTTACTTGGACTTTTGCATGGCTTTCAGCCATCTCCCATAACATCTCTACAGGAAAATTGGCAAAATACAGATTAGATAGCCAAATATCAGTTGAACAAACTAAACACGAGCCAGAAGTATGCCCTGACAGCAAAGAAGGCCTACTAGGCTGTATAAGCAACAATGCGGCCAATAGGCTGAAGAAGATTATTATTATCCTGTATTCAGTACTTGTGAGACTGTATTTGGTGTGCCATGTCCGATTCCGTGTTCCCCATAAAGACATACATTAACATACTGGAGCAAGACCAGAAGAGCTCTACCAAGATGGTCATGGATGGTATGTAGCACATGATGTAAAAGGGGTTGAGAGGAACAGTGTTTTTTTCAGCCTGAAGAAGAGAAATCTGGATGGGGAAAGTTGTACTGTTATCTTCGTCTAACCAATTGGAACACACAGAAAAAGCCAGACTCTTGGAAGTGCACAGTAACAGGACAAGTGGCAACAGAAAAAAGCTGCAACAATTCTGATTAGATTTTACAAAAACTATTTCACAAGGAAGGTGGACAAACACTGGACCAGATTGTCCAGAAAGGCTGTAGAATCTCCATCCTTGGAGATAGTCAAAACGTGACAAAGCCCTAAGCAAACTGGCCTAGGTTGTCTCTGCACTGTACGGAAGGGTTGGACCAGTTGGTCTCCTGAGGACCATTCTAACCTAAATTATTCTGTGATCCTGACAGATTGATTAGACAAAGAATCAAATTCCTGAGGGGAAGAAACAGACAGTTACTGAAATAAGAACTTTATGTTTACCTCTTTTGATAAGTCATTTCTTTCTTTAACTTGTGCTTTGTGTGACACCTCTAATATTTCATATTTTCTTCTGAGTTCTGACAATTCATGTTCAAATACATCACGTTCACTGTTAAAATAAAGTGAAACTATTAGATGCATAAAGTGTAATGAACAAGATTCCTGTGCATTTGTAATTTCTCAGCCTTCTTTCAGCTCATGACATTAACTTCTTCCAACCAGTCACTCACAGGGCAATTAACACCTGCAACAGTACCTTATTTTATAAAAAACAAAAAATTCTTTTTTTCTAAGTATTTAAAAAATAATCCTAAATTATAATACAACAATCCTGAATTCCCATCCTAAATCATTTCATCCTCCTCTGATTATTCTTCTACAGTGTAACTTTGGGCTATACATCTCTCCTCTTAGCAATGAACTGTAAGTGCCCTTGTCCATCCTTTTAACTTTATCAAGCTTTTGATGCTATTTCCCATGATAGTCTCTTGAATTTTTTTCAGAATTTGAAGTTGGATGAAAAACTAAAGCAACTTCATTCCTATCTTCCTAATCAAACAGAAAGCAATGTATACTTGTTCTCAGTTGCTACTCTCCTTGTACACAGTCCCTTGATGCCAGAGAAGGTTGTACTGCTCTTCTCATGTCTAAAATATACACGATACAGCTGAAAAAATTATGTTGGTGTCCTGAATAAGAGTGCTTTCCATATGCACAAAGAAGCAGCTCTATGTCTCTACCTAATTCTATCAGAACAGCGAAATGAATGAGCCAGTATGAGCTTGCAGTTTGGAAAAAAGCTAAGCAGTTTTACATTAAGCATAGCACAGCCTTAAAACTGAGATAACATGTAGTACACCAGAACTAGAAGATTTGACATAGCATTTTTAAAGGCAGAAATGGGCCTGGAAGTGATTAACTACTGCAATGCTCCCAAATACCCTCATGCAGTCATGCCAACAGTGCTCTCCCCGCCCCTACATCTGTGCCTACCCAGATGAATACAACCTACTCTCTCAAGTATACTTTTGGCACGTTCATTCATGCCTTTTTCAACTCAAGACTATTTTAAACGTAACTGTTAAACACTGGGGCCATTCACATGGAAGTTAATACAATCCACTTATTAAGATGCAGTTGCACATGGGAAGCAAACCATAGCATCAATCCATCCTATTTGCAACAAGCTTCCAGGTAGATTCCAAGGTTGTTTTAGTACCTATAGCTGTGAACAGTTATAAAGAAGAGAGATCTCCTTCAAATGACTTAGTGGCAAAGTCATTTGTGTCAGTAACTGTGCCTGAGTTCATTCGTTTTGAACAACTAAGGAGCTGACAGGGTGTTTTCTATTCCTAATCCCCAGTTTTTTTAATCCATTCCCCAACAAACGTGCCGAAGACCAGATTTCTTGTACTTGCAAGCACACTGAAAAAACGATTTGGGAGCTGGACTGTGAACTATATGCCTACGACTGTATTTACAAGAAGTCTATTTTCACTATTTTGCAATTGTTGTTTATGAGATGGGCATTCAAAGCATAGGCTAGAACTCTAAAAATCTGTATTTTAAGAACAAAAAGAGACCTTGGAACTTCCTCCAGTTAAACCAATTCACTAAGGTAATCCTAAGATTCTCTGACAAAGAGTTCTCGTAAGAGCCCTTTCAAATTCATGGTTACAAGGATATCTTAAGTAGTTAAATATTAATTCCCAAGGTCCTACCCCTCCTAATTCACTGCGCAGGCACCACACAGTGGAGCACAGGGCCTTTTGTTAGATCATTGCTTTTAAACGAGCGGGGGGCGGGGGGGGAAGGAGTACTTGTTCCAAGACGCTTGGCATCAACAGCTCCCACTTCTTTAGTTGCAACGAGACTGGTAGGCTCTTCTGAAAATACAGCAAATCCCTAAATATAAACTTTTAGGAAGATAATTTGATTCATCAGGTTTCAAAATGTTGTTTGTCTTACAACTGCACTGTACTACAGGAGATAACTGAACCTTTAGTGGATTGAGGTAATGAAAAATATCTGTGGTGTGCATAAGCCAAAAATCAAATTAAAAACTCTAGTCTATCAAGGTTGAAGTTTATTTGTTACTGGTGCTTAGAGACATGGTTTAGTGGCAGACCTGGTAGAGTAGGGTCAATGGCTGGACTAGATGATCTTAAAGGTCTTTTCAAACCTAAATAATTCTATGATTCTATTAACATTTGTATGTTAGTACAATACTTGAACTATAGAGATACCCACCATTTTACTTTATCATAGTTCTCTTGTCTGTAATCACCTCGCTGAATCATCTGCTTGGTATCAGCCAGTTCCAACGTTAAACGCTGACATCGAACCTCAAGCTCTGACCGATTCCTCCTCTCGTCTTCATAGCTCTAGAAGGTAAGACATTTCGAAATGACCACAGCTACACTGATACTTATTTAAAACAATCACCAACCAAGTTTTGTGAAGACCTCCTATGAATATTCAAGTGGTAGTAATTTCATTTGTCTTGGTAGTTGGAAATCTAGCATATATCATGAAGTAACTAGCTATACTGCTATTCAACTTATTTTTATCTTATTCTAAATAGTTGATTAATGTACCTATTCTTTCTAACACATGTCCATTAGCACAATTTCAAAGACCAGTAACCTTCATATATACAACTGGTGGTCTACAAACCTATAGGAGGAGCACAAAAGTCACACCACCTTTACAACATTGTAAAACAAGTTTCCTTGTGAAGATACTTGCTGGTGCATTCGAAAAAAAGAAGAGGATCGGTCGTTCAGAAAGTTTGGGAACTTCTGTCATTATATGTAAAATTTCAGCCAGCTACAATTTGGGAGTATCTGGTAACTTATGTTTGATGAAGCAAAACATCCAAAGCTTTGGTGGAAGAAGGGAAAAAAAAAAAAAAAAAGGTGCTTATTTACTGATCTGTCAGCATTAATTTCTATTTTTCCTTCTTTTTTCTCCTCATATGCTTTGAGAGACTACTATGGGAACTGCCATTTTATATTTCATAAATCTAGTAATTTTCACTTGCACTAAAACCACATTAGATCACAATCACAAAATTACAACACTAAGTTTTTCTGAGGATTTTGGATGGCATCTCATTAAGAACATGTCATCTAAAGACACAATTGTTATTCGTCCTAACATACTGGTATATACGTCTTATTTTTATATTTACCCTGATTAATGGATTAAGCAAATTAACACTACAGAACACTTTATTCTTAAAGGAATTAATGTGCCATCATTTATAAAGGTGGTATTATCATAATGGTAAAGCCTCTGTCAGCTGATTTTAAAGTTAGTCCACAAGTTAGCTAGAGCTTCAAATATGTAGCATATAGGTGCAAGTACTCCGCTATACAGTGCAAACATGACTCATCTTGCAATAGGAAATGGTGGTAAGGGCACTTCACTTTTAAGTGCAAATTGAAAGATTAATTTTGGATACAATTCCTCTGTGGATATCCTGTGCCAGTCTGCTGCTAATACCATGCTGGAACTCATACGCCCTTCACAGACTGGGCTATTGAAGCTCCTACAGTATTACACATTTAGCAGCTAGAAGGCAACTACCAAAAGTATAAAATTAAATTGGTCAACCTTTGGACAAATTTGTCATAAACAGCTCTAAGCACCAATTAACAGAACAACTAAATATCTACAAAATTAGTTCCTTCTAATACCTGAGAACTAAACTAGGTTTTGAATTTTATTTAAAGAAATCAGTTGTTAATGTCATGTAACACTAACAACTCCAGGGAAGGGGAGGGAGGTTAAACTCTTCTTTTCAGAAGCGATACTAAGACATACTTAAAGTATCAAACTGTTAAATGGAAAATTAAAGAAAGGGGATTTAGTTTATTTTGTTTGTTTTTTAAAGATTTACTACAGTTCTTGAAGACATACTAATTCTACTGCATAGATCATTGTTTTCCAACTACATGATCTTCTAGGTGTAAAAGTTGTATTTTAATCACAGGAAAAAATGTGACAAGGCAAGCTAATAAACAGTCTATACAGCAACACACCAGAAATCCTACATGGTATACATATCTCCAGGTAGCAGATACACAAGCTTCTGGACTTCTACAGCAATCCATCTTAAAGACATACAATCAAGCTGCCTGTGCTTCAGAAAAATAACCCTTGCTTTGCATGTGATGAAGTTAATTTCGTTTATAACAATGTCCATATACCCTGAACTGATTTTAAGATCTCTGCAGCGGAACAGCTTTATCTTTCAATTTATCTTCAAGAGATAGCTTGGAAGTCTTGATGACCAGCTTTGTCCTGCTGAAGCAAAAAGGAGGTTTTAAAAGGATCAAGATACAGAGCACTTTCAAGGACATGAATGAGGTCTTGGAAAAAACACCAATAAATATTTTCTATGATTCTATGCTGCCTTTCTATGATTCTATGCTGCCCAGGGAAGTGGTGGAATCAGCAACCCTCGAGGTATTTAAAAGATGGGTAGACGTGGTGCTTAGGGACATGGTTTAGTGGTGGTTTTGGCAGTGTTAGGTTGATGGTTGGACTCGATGATCCTAAAGGTCTCTTCCAACCTAGGTGATTCTATGATTCTATGAAATAGAAGTAACTTAAATAAGTCCACAAACCTTAAAAAAAAATAAAGGACAAACAGTACTTCTTCACATGGAACACTGCTGTGATGATCATGCCAACAATGCATGGCTTTTCTTCAGCTTCTTACTAATTTTTGTTACTGCAAGAGTAACAACTCAGACAGATGAGGTGGTTAAAACCAACCCACCTGTCCTGTGCGAGATGGGTAAGCAAACGTTGCGAAGAAACTGTTAACTGAGCTGTCCAAGAAACCCAGTATTAACCAGTACAGGTGGTTTCTACAGAGCATGAGAAGCAGTCCCTACCAAGAAGAGCTTTCATTTGGTTTACAAACACTCTTGACAGATGGATGTTTCAAGCAAGAAGATTCTGAACTCGCCTGATCTGCACCATTTAAAACCTAAACTGGTAGCGAAAATAAAGATCTAATGACAGACTCCAGTTTAATGATATTAAACTTCACTGTTATCCTCCATCTGGAATGAATAGCAGCTTATGGCCATCATTGAAATGAACACCTACCTAAATTTCAAGTACAAAAACTGGGTGACACATAATACATGGTAGGGATTAGCTGATCTTTCAAAAAGCCTTTGGGGATAAGATAAACAACAGAAATTCAGGGAAAAGACTCATCAGCCAATCAAGCAGAAGTAGCATGACTTCTTCACACTGTCAACAGATAAGCCTGTGGAAGATAGTGATCCTGCTTTTAAAAAGCTTATTTAAAAGAACTTCAGCTTTGAAGGATCACTTACACAAGCCAGCACTTTCTGTTCATATCCTAAGGTACCTAAGGCCCTAGGCAAATGTAAAGCTACTATACTACTGTGATGTGAAAACCAACTCCCTCAAGTTACTTGGATGAGGTGCTGCTACTTAGTGAAGATGACATTTTGCTTCAATCTGTTTACATAGTATGCATTCAAAAATTACCAGTCAATACATTATTTATCTGAATACAACTGCCCAAATGTCAAGAAGAAGTTATACATAACTGGATGAATAAGACATCTCTTCTAGTACGTTGATATGAAATTGGTAATCTGCCAAGGACTGTAGATGGGGCACTATCTGCCACTAAAAGTTACAAACAAAAATGTTGAGCTGCTTCCAAAATAGCGAAGCTCTGTGAGAATGGTAAGAAAGCAAGCTTTGGCATAAGCAACTCTATTGCAAAAGAAAGTGGTGGGAATAAAAAGCTCTTTCTCTCTGGATCTGGGCTGACGAGAATCTTCAGTGAAATACTCTCAGATGAAAAAGATCCTTGAGATTATTGCATTAGAGACTAGAATTAAGCCATTTGGTCCTTCTGAACAACTAACAGTCTATATAAACCATAGCTGTATATCAAAAGAGGTAGAAAGACATTGGATAGAAAAGGGAACCTCCACAGATACATATGGTACATACATTCTTGAGTCTTGGAAATGTTAAACTGCTGCCTCAAGCTAATAGTTATTGGTAGAATATTTTTCTTTGCAGCTTTTTTCCTGAACAAGATAAATATTAACAATAATGAAGCAAAGAAGGCATATATCTCACCTAAGACTGAGGCCTCATTTTTTTTTCTAGCAAGAGACATGCAAAACAAGTAATCAAAGCACTGCCTGAAAGAATTGGTGTCAGGGGGCTGGGGAAGGGTTCTAGAGTGGAGTCTTTAATTACAGACATGCACACTTCAGAAGAGATCTTAGGGAACGCAGTCCTTCTGGAGTAGCAACAGTAGCCTCAATTGTACAACATTCAGATACATCTAGTGCCAGCTGATCCTTTGAGTGCAATAGTTTAGTTCATTCTTTGAAGACTATAGAAATGTTTTTCCTACAGCTGGGAAACATCATCACAGAGAAAATTGTTAGGTATGTCTAGCAAAAACTGACAGCTACTAATCCCAATTCAGAGACAAGGTCTTAGAAGAGATCTTTGTCCTGCATACACCCAGCTTTGTCTTTAGGGTAACCATAGCTTTTAGATAACTGTCATACTATAAATTTGATCACAAGTCCTGAAGGCAACTTTACAGAAAAAAATAACCAAAGAAAGGAAGCCCTGATAAAACTGTATGAAGACCAAATTCCAGGAAAACATTGCCAAGAAACTCATAGCCAGAAGAAGCAATACTTAATCTTCTAGAGCTACACAGAAAAGCAGAATTTCCCTCTCAGACTGTCTCCCAGCCTTGAGAGAAACATGCGAGTAGTAAATTACATCTGTTTGAGGGAAGGTTCTAACCACTTTGCAAGCAAACAACTCTGAAAATAGTACACTGATGTTCAGCATGGGAACACACACATCAGAAGCTGGGTTTGTTTCTGGGAAGATCCTGGTAATACAACACTGTAGCTGGACTTTCTTCTCTATCTGTACCTCCAAAGGTGGTGGTGCCAACATTATTTGTATTTGAAATACTGAGCATTGTAAAAGGACTGAAACAAGTCTGTACTATACATTTGGTAACAGACCACTCAGCACTGCAATACAAGAACATCACTTTTACCAGTTCCACCGCCTCCCCTCTGTTTGCTGCTGCTACACCTAGAAACAGAGGAACTGCACTAGTCTAAATCACAGATGCAACAGTTGTGTAGAGTGCTATTAACTTAGTGGTAGTACTGCAGAACCACTTATACTGACCGCTTTAAAAAACACAAAGTAGTACAAAGATCTTTTGACACTAGCTGTGTTTATCAGATTATGTTCCAGTGCTAGAAATCAGTCTTCACACACTGTTCTCTGCTACCAGTTGTCAGAAGCAGCTCTCCACCCTACTGGGTCTGCGTTACAGATTCAGCAGATTTTGATTAAGTGCTAACTCAGAGCAGCAACAGACGATCAACAAGAGAACTTTGTCACAAAATTGTAGAGTTTTAGTGGTCTTACTCCTCAGCATACTAAGAATTAAATGAGTGCTAACAGAGGCTGATACACCTTTAGGACCTTCTGCCCCTTCCGAACAAAAAAAAAAAAAAAAAAAAAATTCTAAACCCA
>VYXH01001843.1:62675-77075 GCA_013397275.1 Burhinus bistriatus
AAAAAAAAAATTCCTATACCTAGAATACGAATACAGGTGACAAACATTTGAAAGATGTCTTTTATGCCCTCAAGTCAGAAATAAAAGGTTTTCTAATATAAATGAATTAATGAATTGCCCAAAGAACATGTGGATTTGTTAAGTCTTAGAAAATTAGTTTCTACAAGGCTACAACGACAATCCAATTTTTACAGAACCAAGTTTCCTAGCTGGTACAGCTGGATACTTATAAACTCCATTGGCTGAAAGGGCACAATACCAGGCCACTGCACTCACTTTTGTGTCAGGCTATATGTGTTGTGCCAACAAGTTTTGTTTGGTTTTGGGTTCCCCCCCCCCCCCAAAAAAAAACAAAACAAACAAAGGTAGTATGTAGCAAAAAAGATTTAGTACATTTGAAGACCTGATTTTATATAACCAATACTCAGCCATATCTGCTCATCGTAATAGTGTTCAGAGAACAGAACTGTGCTTTGTTTTTGCACAGAACAGCATATAAAAGCTCATAATAAGAGGAAAAAAAAATAATAATCTAGATGTCTTACATTCACACTCCAAAACAAGAACAGTAAAATTAGAGCTTATTTCCTTTGACCAAATTAAAGGACTACAGCCATCCTGTCACAAAATAACATAGCTGATGTTAGGCAATGGTTGCCTTATTTGAAGAATTCATTTCACATTTAAGTTTTTCTAGAATTGGCTTAACACATTGAACAACTTTGGATTTTCCTTTAAACTTTCTCAATTCTTTGTTGGCTAAATACACTTTCCTCTGAGTCTATACCTAATTCATATTTCTCATGACTTTATTTCTGGGTGAATACTTACATGTATAAAACTTACTCAAAACTAGTCTGTCAGCCGTGAACAACCAGAAAAGCCAGCAAAATCCTCCTCCCCCCAGTCCGTTAGCAGTTCATAGAAAGATCTGGGATAAGCATATAGTTTAGTTCCTTTCCATATTCCACAAAGGAAAAAAAAACAAACCCATGTTGAAACTCATTAGGAAGAGCTTTAATTATTTGCAATAGTAGAAAAAATGAATGCTTATTGTAGAAAGTGGTTTATTCTCACAGGAGGAAAAAAAAAGAAAAAAGAAAAAAGAGCTTGTCTTAACTTCAATGATGACCTGTATTTCAAAAGTCTGTATAGGATTTTCCTAACGAAATTTTAAACCCCAAACAGACACTTTGTTGATGTAGCGAACAGGAATACTGCAATTGCTGGAGAAAATTTAAAATTTAAGGCATATTGGACGGGAAACCAGAAGAAGGATTTGAAGAGTGTAAGTTACTAAATAACAGGCAAGGAACTATGTTTCATGTAGCTGGAAATAAAGAATGATTGGAATACCACAAAACCAGTAAAAGAACAGTGAAAGAGCTTAAGTGAGACTGTGAATGAAACTT
This sequence comes from Burhinus bistriatus, assembly GCA_013397275.1. Classification (NCBI taxonomy): domain Eukaryota; kingdom Metazoa; phylum Chordata; class Aves; order Charadriiformes; family Burhinidae; genus Burhinus; species Burhinus bistriatus. Next base: position 64,088 of record VYXH01001843.1, read on the forward strand.
TGCTTTACTTCCTACTGAAAACTTCCTTGCAAAAAAGCTTGACCTTATGGAAGGAGCTCAAATAAATAAGTTACTGCAACAGTACACCTTGAAACCACTTCGTTGTAAACTGCAAAAGATGTTTAGGTATGTTAGCTTTAGCGTACTAACCGTAGTAGAGTTTCTAAAGTACCCTCGCATCTTGATGATGCTCCTCTTACCTTATCATCTGAAACAGCCTGAGGTACCCTGTTATAGTGACACTCATCAAGTCACTAGGTCAAATCTGAACTAACCAGAAGCAAAATACAGAGACTCCTAAGTCTCTCTATACATCGTGTATATACGTCATGTCAGGCCACATTTCATTAAGTATCTAAAATACATCAACTCTATGAATAATGGACAGGGTTTGGGGCTTTTTTTGTGCATATGGAAGAACTGTAGTAAGTGATCTTATGTGAAACTTGAGAATTCTAAGGAATAATTTTTATTAATAACTGTAAGCCTTTTTTTCTTGTGACATTTCAACATCTGGATCTCTTCCCTAAAACTTTTTTTTAAAACAAGGCGCTCATTCTCATTAATTGTCTCTCTTTTTAAGCATGATCATGCAAACAGGGTATAAGCATTCAAAGAACCACCCCTGTTCAACACAAGCAACATTCTAGTGCTTTCTCACCAGCATCAAAAGAAAAGCACAGTAAACTTCAAACTTTGAAAAATAAATCAGCAGGAAAGGTGGATACCGCCACCATGTGGTATAAGAAGAACAAAATTAGAAGTTTAAATATTAAAGAAAGGTCAACATACCAAGAAAATTTTTTCTAGCACAGCTTTAATTATTATCTACTATCTCATTAAATTGCTGCAGCAAAAATTAACACAAATGTCAGTCAAATCTCAGAATGCTGAAATCCTCCTGTAGAATTTTATTAAATCAGAGCACATGAAGTGTATAATGAAGGAAAATGCTCATGTAAATCAAAGTTAACAGGATTAATTTAATTTCAACTATGACCAGAGATGATGACACAAAATAATGCTTAAGCACATAAATGCACAAATTGTATTGACTATTTTTTCCCAATTCAATCAAAAAGAGAAATGAAAATAACAATTAATCTCTCTTTACACCTGAATATTCCACAAGTAAATTTCAAGGAAAAAAAGAAAGATGTGGCAACTAAAGAATAATTTTAGCAGTAGTAAAATGACAGTGGCATTTAAGTCCCTGCCAGCCATGACTTGGACAAATATTCTCTGGGTAGCTGAAAATGTCTTATCATAACTCTGGATTTATGCAGAACTAAACTAAAATACAAACCATCCTAGCTGTATACATACTAAGAATACTATGAATATTCATAAATACCTTAAAAACAATATTCTTCCTGTACTGTTTCAACTGCTTTACTCTTTGAAAATAAAAATTAAACATATTTAGATAATTCGTTTCTCTACTTCTGACATTTATACCTTACCTGAAAGTAAATTAGCTTTTTCTTTAGTATGAAAATAAATAGGAAAAGTAAAATATAAGAAGTTGCAAAGCACAACAGAGAAGATACAAGTCCAAACAATTCTTTAAAAATGCATTTTTATACCATTCAAATAAAAGATGAAGCAAATTACTACTGAGAGATGATTGTCTCAAAAACTATACACTAAGCCATCATTGCATCTTCAACTATTGCTGGATGTATCTCCTTGTCTCAGCTTCCCCATCTTCAACCTTGCCCTCAGAAAGCACAACATAGCTGATAAGAGTCTATCCTGAACAGTCTCATGAACAAATCTTGCAGGGTAGCCATAACGTAAAATTAGTTGTTATGCAAGGACATATATAGCACGTTTCCCCTCTCTCTCCCTCCCTGCCACCTCCTCCCCAGAGTAATTTTTATACAGAAAAAAAGCTTTTATATCTTATACATGAATAATAACTTGGAGAATGAGTTTTTCACAATACATAGCTTCTTAATTGAGATAATTAAGCTGCACAGACCTCTGTCAGACACTTCAGTTGGGATTTGTACCCACTTAGTTCTTCTGTTAGGCTCCCCTTTTTCATCTGTAGATCACTTATCTCTTTTCTTAAGGAACAGACTACTTCATAGAATCGGATCTAGAAGAACAAGATACATATTCAGAAGTGAGACTAGCAAAATCGCAATCGCAAAACTACAATCCCCAAAACAAATCAGCTCAACATTTTATGTCAATAATTCACCAAATGATTTCTAGTGCATACCAGGAACCTGGTTAGGGGCTGGGGGGCCGGGGGGGGGAGGGGGCTGCATGGAGGTGGCAGTCGGGAAATATTAAAGCAAAGACAGTGTCTTTGTTTAGCCTTTGACAGCAGCAGCTAAGAAATAATCAGTTTGTGTCTGGCACTGAATAAAAAAGAGGAATAAAGCTAAGCTATACATTACTGTTTAACTAAGGCAGCTCCCAGTCAGGCTGCTAACGGACCACATGGTCCCACCCTCTTACTTGTGCCACCTCTAGAGCCTATTTGATTAACAGTACAAAAAGAAAAAAACAAAAAGCCTATTTAGCAATAAACAACTTAACTTGCTAAATTCCCCTAAGCCAATATAAATTTTTATGGGGTGTGTAGAAATGGAGACAGATTAGGTTTGTCTTCTGCCAGCTCAGTGTGCTGAATCTGCACTAAGAAGCAAGCACAGGAAGCGGGAACAGCACGTAACCAGGAAGAACTGTAACACACCCCCCACACGCACTTTCAGCTGTAACATGTAGCTATATGGGTTCAGGTGCATTGTGCAACTCAGCCTCTGAAACTCTACTCTGCTAAATTAACATTGCAAAAAAGCGTTGTAAAAGGATTTAAAAAAAAAATAACATCTGTAACACATGCTCCTCTCTCTTCGCCCACTCCAGTCATAGGCATAGTCTCTGACAAGTAAGTCTCAGATCCATAAAACTTTTCCAGAACGTTTCTACTGAACAAGAAAAAAATACCAGAAAACAGAGTAGTAAAACCACAAAGTCAGCAGTAAAAAAACCAAAAAGGCAAAACAAAGAAGAAAGAGCTTTTTTGATACACACCCACACACACGTACACAGACTTTATTACTCCCAGATTAACTTGGTACCTTTAAATGTTTGTTTTGGGGGATGAAAAGAAAAGAATAGGTAATTAAGCACTATTCTCATGCAAAAGCTACTCCATACCCCCCATCATTAACACTATGTTTGATATATGATTAAAGAAAAAATACAAGCAAGAAAGCACAGATAAAGAAAGGAAGCATTCAAGAGCAAGCTGTACTACACTTCCATGCAGAAGGAAGACAGGTCTGTTTTGCTACCTGTAAATATCAGAAGACAAAGAAAAGTTCCAGGTATATTCCAAGTAATTGACAGCATACAATTCTAAAACACACCGAAGTAATGGAAATTTGCTATGTAAACACAGGCGTAGTTTGCTTTATACAATAAAGCAAGTGTGTAATATGACTGAAGATTAGTATTAAGGCAGAAAAGTTAAGATTTTCCAAGAAGTGGTAGGGGTTTTTTTTGTTTCTGTTTTCAAGTTTTTCAGATACTATGCTTGTTAAAAGTTACAGCTGTTTGAATTTGTTGTACTCAACAAGAGAACTACACTTTTCATCCTTACCTTTAGATGCAAAACAAACATAAGCTAAAATAAGACATACGCTATAAATTTAAGGTTACTTTTTATTAAAAAAATGCACTTTCCCAAAATATAGTTGCGATTTTATTTTTTAAGATTGTAGCAAGGGATTCTCAATTCATTATGTCTAAGTTTACACATAAAATGAACAAAATTGAGGATGGTTTTTAAAACTACAATTCAATTAAACCCAAACTAAGGTATGATAATTTTCTTTCATGTTCTTTTTTCATGTTCTGAAAATTCCAAATGACAAATTGAACCATCAGATGCTACAGTTAAAACTATAAATTGTCTTTCTGTTCTGGGAACTGAACTAACTGCATATTATTGCCTTATTTTACTTCTTCATTACTACTTTTTTCTTGCAGTATTCTAGTCCTTCAATACCATAAGGAGCTTTTTCATGTACATCTGTGAAATGACATTGCTTCTAATGTGCTTGCATGAAATCAAACAGTGAAGTTAGTTTTGTGGGTTCCTTCTAACTTCTGAACTACAACAAGCGTTATCTACTTCCTTAGAAAAAAAATCCTCAACTTTAGAAATGTGCATGCAAAGCACTAAGCACAATTTTAGTCTCTTAACTACAGCTGACTACAGTTTTCGTCTCTCTGGATTCTTTAAGAACCTGTCTGATTACATCTGAAACCGAGCAACTGAATTTCAATTAAATCCCCCCCCCCCAAAAAAAAAAGTGATTACAAATTTTTTTTTTTTTTTAATAACCTTGACTGTCACTAATTGGTAACTATTTAAAGCACTGTAGTTTTTTTTTTAAACTTAAACTTTTTAAACTTAAAGCTTCTCGCTTAAGTTCTTGTATTTGTACTGCAATTTCCCGAGGAAACCTAACTTATGCCATCATGCCACATTTACTTCCCAAACCGCAACAACCCTTAAACAGATTACCCAGTATCAAACCAAGACAATATGGGATACAGGTATCAAGCATAAACCTATCTGCACAGCGTTCCCAAGAAAAGATCAATCCATGGTAATAACCAAATGCAAATGAATGCAGCAGATGAGTGGAAGGTTGTACCAGAAGTTCAACTGTTATTGTTACTTAGCTTGCTTGATGGCCAATAAACATTCAGCAAAGCACACATGGCCTCTTGCCAAATCAACATAGCAGAAACAAAAATTACTGTAATGGGATTTCAGAAACCACTGCATATCTTAAAAATTATAAATTTATATAGATGTGCTGTAAGGAAAAAGCTACCACTTTCTAGGCAATTTTTAAAAAACTCTTAGTATGTGCCCACTACTTTTTATGGAAGACTAGAGTTAAGCTAAAAACGGGTGAGTGCAGAGGAAGAGAAAATTGGTTTCTGTTAAATGAAGTATGTGAAAGGAGTTGCATCAGTTAACTGCCTTCTTAAACAAAGGGCAACTAAGCCGTAGTTAGCAAAATAATGCCACTGAAAGATATGGCGATTAAAATCGTATCAAAAAGAATTCGCACACACCATTTTTAAACAACTTGGTAAAAAATTTTTTAAGAATACACAAGGGTCTCACTTTATCAAACAAATTCAGTGATTCAGCTGCGAAGCACCAGTTCAAAGACCTGAAGTGCTTTAAAATTTTGCACATACTGTTTCTAAAAAAAATCATTCTTATAAATGGTTAAAAAATACTCTAAATTTTTACATATAAGTTCAAAACAAAAAAGCATGATTTTAAGAGAAATATGCTTAAAACATCATTTTTCATTTGTGCTCGTCATTAACATTAAACATTGCCTAGTCTTTGCTCTAACACGTCACTATTGCACCCCTTTGTGGAAGAACAGTGAAAAACATCTCACATTTGTTTTAGTTCCAGTATTTTAAACTTGCAATATCTCTAGATACAAAATGTGTATTTAAGCACTTCCTGCTGTTTGTCCAGTATACTAGGTTTCAAAAAAAGTGTAAACATTATATATACATTTACTTCTATCCTGGAGAATTGTAAGGCAGTATTTTATAATTGATAAATAGGAAAAAGAGAGTCTGGAAATTTCTTGCTCAAATTTTCTCTAAGCAGAACTCTTTCTCACCAAGGAGCATTTTACCCCAATATCAGTAGACTATACTATTAGTCTGCACATAGATCTGCCTGAGAAATACACAATTCTTCCTTAGGTAAGCAAAGCAGAAAACAGCATCAGAAAAAATACTTTTTCACTTCAGCATGCTTTTCCTAGCCTTCAGAAACCAAATGGATGCATAGACAAGATATGCAAAACAGTTCTGTAGGCTTCCAGCATCCGTACCAGCTGAATAACTCAAAGTAATGATAAACAATCACTGAGCTTAACTGATACTCTCAGGTTCACACTGATCCTGTTGCCAAAAGAAGTTGAGAGAAGCAGCAGAAACAGCATCTTACTACAGTGTATCTTCAGAATGTCTTCTCCAGGAAAAAAAAAAAAAAAAAAAATTTTGCAAAAAAAGGACTTCTTCAGAAGTAGAAAGTGACATAGGTGTAAAGAGGAAAGGGGCTGCACTGAACACACAAGTAGTGGAGTTTGAGTGACAGACAAAACTAGCATGTACTATGGAACAGAAGAGGAAAAGAAAGGTAGACTAGGGGTAGAAGGCGGCTGTTACTCACGTCTCCCACTTCACATCTTTTTTAGAGGCCCTTTCTATTCACAAATACAATCTAAGCACTCCAATTGTGCTGTGACAGCTTCACTTAAAGCAGCTGGCAAAGTTACTAACTCCTGGTATCTGTCCTGCTTGGCTACACAGTCTTTTGTACTGACTGTCAATCAAGCAAGCTGACATGAATTTCAGTTTGTGTTAAAAATCTGCTTTGTTGACCATGGTGGTGCAGGAATCAGCAAAAAAGCCTCAAATACTTCTATAGAGGGCAGTGGGTACAGTAGACAGCTAGGGTCTAACGATCTAATATGCCCCAAGCTAAGTGTTCTTGTTTATCACTCAGAGCCTTAAGATTTTCGTAGTGCTTTCAAAAGTCCAAGTTTTGGAACTTTTGAAAAGATGTTCCCAAGAACATCCTTTAGATAAGAATGACAAGTTTTACTTCTCTGTACGTATCTAGAGCACAGCATACCTAGACTTTCACCCAGCAAGAGAACTCATTCATGCAGCATTTATACCTCAACAAATGCAGCAAGCTTTTTAACATTATATTATTTACAGCTTCTTTAAGAAACTTCTTAAATCAAGAAAATGAGTCTTAAAGTATACTTTAAGGTACGCTTTATCTCCTGCATTTAGTCAGATAGGAAAGGGCCAGATGGAAAGTATGAGGGAAAGGTAAGGGATATTTGTAGGAGCCATCTCAACTTATGGTTCTGGCAAGCTGAGTTTCAAACTCCTATTTTCAGCCTGCTGTATTTCATACCATCAAGATGTGCCTGCCATTTAATCTTAATACCCAGTTTGCTTCACCCTCTTAAATACATCAGCAGTTCTGCTCTCTTTAAGACATCGGAGTCTGGGATTAAAAAGTTCTCTTTACTGGAATCCAGTCAAAATGGACTGATCCAGAAGTACATCTACCTCTGAAGGTTCTTCATTTCTAGTTGGGGAAGAATAAGACTTCTAGGAGTAGAGACCAGCTCCTACTATATGCACATCCCTTTGATTCTAAATAAAAGCAATTTACAGCTTGTGGTGGGTTGATCCTGGCCAGCAGCCAAGCATCCATATGGACACTCACTCACTTGCTGCCTCCAGTGCGAGCAGGACAGAGAAAGTGGGAAGAACAAAAGCAAGAAAACTTGGGTATTGAGTTTTCTCAACAGTTTAATTAGTGAAGGAAAGAGAGAGATGAATTAAAAAACAAAACAAAACACAACCACACAAAGGCAAATCACTCACCACCTCCCACAAGCAGACTGATGCCCAGCCAGTCTCTGATTAATAACCACCTTGGAAGCCACCCCCCCATCTCCCCTTTCTTCCTCTACATCCAGTTTATATTGCTAAGCATGATGTTAGATGGTATGGAATATTCCTTTGGCGAATTCGGGTCAGCTGTATTCCCTCTCATTCTCATGAGGCACTCCTAGCCTGCTCACGGGCGACAGGGAAAGGCAGAGTGTGGAAAAGAGAAAGCCTTCATGCTGTGCAAGTACTGTCCAGCAACAGCCAAAACACTGGTGTGTTACCAACACTGTTTTAACAACAAATCCAAAACACAGCAAGATTCAGGCTGCTATGAAGAAAGTTAACTCCATCCCAGCCAGGCTCAGGGTACAGCTATATTTTAAACCAATACAAAAAACAATACTCACAGAAACATATTCAGGGATAGAAAGCTGATCTTCAGGAAGAGACTTTAGCTTCTCATAGCAATCATCTGTTAATTCCAAATCTCGCAAGCTACGACGGATATCTCCAGCCCTCTCCCTTAACTGATGATTCGTTTCCTCCAATTGCTTCTGTCTCAATAAAATAGTCTCCATTTCTTGTTTCATTAGAGCCTGATGTTTTCTTCAAGATTGATTTGAAAACAGAAGACATTAAGTGGTGAGCAACACAAGTGACAAACATTCACAATATTCTGGCAAGGGAGTGTGTTATGCTCAATTTGTAGGGGGGGAAATTTACAGAGATGTTAGGTAATTAGCACAAGAGTGTATACCACCATGGTTACACAATGATGTCAGATAGATTATACATAAAAAGCCAGGAACTTCATAGTCATTGACAATACAAAGCTGAATCTCAGAAGAGGCAGTCTCCACGTATGCTGACTTGAATTCATAAATTAGTCTCAACTTACCAATTAAAAGGTTAAAAACATGAAAAAGCAGACTATATTTCCAAAAAAACCTTAAAGAACTAGTAAATCACCAAATAAAGCAATAGTAACTTCAATATGCATCTTGCCAAGTTTCAGCATATAGATGCTTATGGCCTATTCCACACAGAACCCTTCATTTTCTACCCAGTGTAACATACAAAGTTTAAAAAAAAACAAAACCAAACCAAACGGAAAAACCCCAAACCAAAAAAAAACCACCCCAACACACCACTACCCTTAAACAAGCAACCTTACTTCCTACTTCAGCCTTAAAACAGTCATTACTATTATCACCAGTGACAAGGTATTATACAGCAAGAGAAACTGCACATCACTTAGAGATGTTTCAAAATGTTTATTTTCTTTAAAGCAAAGGCGACTGACCTTTTTGGGAGGTTTTAGCTCTAACTCTTGAAAACATACTCAAATTAAATCATTCTTCAAAATGTATTAACTCCTACATTATTTAAAAGTGTACTGGGTTTGCATGGCAAGGTTTTGGTAGCTGGGGGGGGCGCGGGGCGGGGGCTACAGGGGTGGCTTCTGTGAGAAGCTGCTAGAAGCTTCCCCTATGTCTGACAGAGCCAATGCCAGCCGGCTCCAAGACAGACCCGCTGCTGGCCAAGCCTGAGCCTGTCAGCATCTCTTGGATAACATATTTAAGAATGGGAAAAAAGATGCAGATGAACAACAGCAGAGACAGAAATGAGAATACGTGAGAGAAACAGCCCTGTAGAAATCAGTCAGTGAAGGAGGGAGAGGAGGTGCTCCAAGCGCCGGAGCAGAGATTCCCCTGCAGCACTTGTCCATAGTGAGGCAGGCTCTCCCTCTGCAGCCCATGGAGCTTAACGCTGGAGCAGAGATTCCCCTGCAGCACTTGTCCACAGTGAGGCAGGCTCTCCCTCTGCAGCCCATGGAGCTTAACGCTGGAGCAGAGATTCCCCTGCAGCACTTGTCCACAGTGAGGCAGGCTCTCCCTCTGCAGCCCATGGAGCTTAACGCTGGAGCAGATACGCACCAGCAGCCCAGAGCAGGTGAATGCCCGAAGGAGGCTGAAGCCCCACTGGAAGCCCACACTGGAGCAGGCTCCTGGCAGGACCTGTGGACCCATGGACAGAGGAGTCCACGCTGGAGCAGGTTTGCTGGCAGGACTTGTGACCCCATGGGGGATCCACACTGGAGCAGTGTGTTCCTGAAGGGACCCGTGCTGGAGCAGCAGTTCATGAAGAACTGTAGCTCGTGGGAAGGACTTATGTTGGAGAAGTTCATGGAGGACTGTCTCCTGTGAGAGGGACCTCATGCTGGAGAACGGGAAGAGTGTGAGGAGTCCTTCCCCTGAGGAGGAAGGAGTGGCAGAGATAACGTGTGATGAACTGACTGCAACCCCTCTTCTCCATCCCCCTGCACTGCTGGGCAGGGAGGAGGTAGAGAAAATCTAAGTGAAGTTGAGCCTGGGAAGAAGGGAGAGATGGGGGGAAGGTGTTTTAAAGTTTGTTTTTGTTTTCTCATTACTCTGATTTGATTGGCAATAAATTAAGTTAATTTTCCCCAACTTGAGTCTGTTTTGCCTGTGATGGTAATTGCTGAGTGATCTCTCTCTGTCCTTATCTCGACCTGCAAGCCTTTCATCATATTTTCTCTCTCCTGTCCAGCTGAGGGGGTGAGTGATAGGTGAGTGACGCTTTGGTGGCATCCAGCCAGGGTCAACCCATCACAAAGAAACATTAAAAATACTAGCTAGTACTACACAGCAATGTCTGCCCTACTTGTTTCAAAAAGACAAAAGAAAATTCCGAGTCAGCAAAGCAGTCGTACAGGACATATTCTGCACATAGTGTACAATTCTGTTAAATGGGGATGAAAACTGACATAAAAGACAGACAGGAAAACTAATGAAAAGACTGGGGAAAGAAAAATCGTTCAACTTTTTTATGCTTATTAATAACAATTTGCACATCAGTACTTCTTTTACTGAGCACTACTCAGATAACTCAAGTATGGCCGACATAAAAATACTCCACTCTGGTGCAAATAAGCACACAGAATGACAGACATTTTTCTGACAGTCAGTTGCTCTTAGTTGAAAGACTTTGCTGTAACTAACCTCAGGTCTGGCTTCACATCCCTAAATCTGATCCGGGCTTACTACAGAATATGACTTAGAATTAATCACATTCTGTAAGCTGGTGCATCCTCTACTGTAACAGGAGAAAATTAAGTAATGCTTTCCCACCACTGTCCTGTTACAGGTGTTAAAACATTTAATTGACAAAGTAATTTGGAGAAGCCTGCTAGCCAGTCTATTTTCAGCTATAGGTTAACTCAAAATGTTTCAGAAAAGCAATGAGAAAACTAAGTTTCTACATCATTAACTGAAAGCATTTCTGACCAATAAGCAATCCTAACTGGAAGTGCTAAACATTATCCCCTTACCTTTCCCAAGGCATCCAGGCTGCAGAGTTATTAAAAAGTCACTTTAAATTGATGGAAAGTCTGCCTCCTCTACCTAATTCTTTTGCTCTTTACTGGTTTTAAGAACATTCTTACTCCAAGTTCCTATTAAATTTTGAATCCAGGTAACAAGAAAACCGAAACCATAAACTACAGCAAGTGAGAGCTTATTTCAAATTGACTGATATGTAAATTGAATATGTAAATTCCATTTTTAGAATGAAAATACTAATATAATCTGCAAAAGAAATCCTACTCCTGTAATTCATAATCACCATTTTCCATTAACTGTTGTCCTGGTTTCAGCTGGGATGGAGTTAGTTTTCTTTCTAGTAGCTGCTGTGTTTTGGATTGAGAAGAACATTGATAACAGCTATTGTTTTAGTTGTTGCTAAGTCATGTTTGTATTAGACAAGGACGTTTTCCAGTATCCCATAGAGCTGAGAGGGAGCATAGACAGGACAAGTTGGCCAAAGGAATAGGAATCTGCAATCACTGCTCGGGACAGGCTGGGTAACTGATTTGTATTGCATGTAAAAGGAATAAGCTTTTAAGTGATTTAAGTAACTTAGGCCTTGTTAGACTTTTAATATATTTTGGGAATAATCATAGAATGGTTAAAGAATAGATGTAATTGTATAGGGTTGATTAATAGAATGCAGGTGCTTAAAGACAATACTCTGAGAAGTTGACAGGTGGACTTCGATGGAGATTGTTTAACGAAGATAAGAGGCTGTGGTGACCAGAATCTGCACTATTGAGCTACAACTTCAGAAGAGGAACTGCAACGGAACAATAAGAATCAGCTGAGACTTGGAAAATTAATAAACTTTTGGAACTACTGAAGAATGAAGAACTGGAAGGCTTTAAAGAAACACTAAGAACTTTTCAAACAGAAATATCTATTATATAATGTTGTGTGGAATCATATATATAGGAGATGTATTTCGTTAGCCACTTGTGACTCACTGAGGTGATGGCCCAACTCTGAGTTGTAAATAAAGCAAACCTAGAGGTACCCACAGTCTGGTGAAAATCTTTAACATTGCATCACTTTACTTTATATGTTCTTTTGCCATAATTATTATTTTATTTTCCATTACTGTTCTATTAAACTGCCTTTATCTCAACCCACGGCTTACTTTTTTTCCCCCCACTCCTTTTCTCCCTCTTCTCCTTCCCTTACTGGGGGCAGGGGAATGAGCAAGTCTGTAGTCCTACTTGCTGGCTGGGGTTAAACCATGAAAACTGTCCGTGAGTTAATCTGAATTCATATTAATCAGTTATAAAGATGAAGTTTTTTTGTTTTACGTCCATCATACCTAGCATCTTCTTGCTGTAATGCCAGCTGACTATCCAATCGCAAAGACAACAGCTGCTTTTGATGGATTGCATCATTAAGCTTCTCTTCTAGCTCTTCAATCTAAATATAAAGAATATAAAATTAAGAAAAGAAGTTACCTTGGTAATTTTTAAAACATATTTCACAAAAAGAACATCTTTAAAGAAAAAAGTGGAGAGCCCAATGTGCTGGGAAGTATAATAACAATTGTCTAACAACATGTCTAAATATGCTAAGGCTTCATAAAATACAATATGGATTTTGCCCTAATGAACTAGAAGTAAAAAAGACTTAGTTTTACAATTCATCTTGTTTAGCCAAATAGCTACTTGTTCAGCTGATTTCAAATTAGGTTTAAACTCAGAGCAGCAAGCCAGTGAAAGCCACAGTTAGTATATGGTAGGATGCAAATGTAGACTGCACATAAACATGGCAACGCTTTTATAGCTTTCTTAATTTCATGTATTTTAGTGGAAAACGTAGACCACAAAATCTCCTACTATAGGCATGTTGGTATATTCTAGACACACCTTCATTAAGAGATCATTGCATAGCATTCAGATGACTTTGTAGTATTCTGTAAGCTCAGGTTAAAAGCTCTGTTAAGTTGCTTACATCAGTGACAAAACTATTCATCATTTCTGAAAGAATACAGGTCTTTTCCCTTAGTTTTTAGAAAAGAAAAAAATAATTTGATCCCTCTCATCTATTTAATGCATTGGACAAATCAGTTGTGTTTTACATATCTTTGTTTCCTCCTTTTCTCATTAAAAAAAAAAAAA
>VYXH01001843.1:79819-100314 GCA_013397275.1 Burhinus bistriatus
GCCCCGCCGGGCCCGGCCCCGGCCTGGAAGCGCGGCCCAGCGGCGCCGCCAGCAGCCTCTGCCCCGGGCCGCACTACCTCCTGCCCGACACCAACCTCCTCCTTCACCAGGTGAGCGGCTCCCGCCGGCGGCGGCCGTCTGAGCGGAGCCACAGGCCCGGGCGGCGGGGAGGGTCCGCCGCCTTCCTCTGGGCCCTTAAGGCTTGATCCAGCCTTGATTAAATCCGTGTGGGTGTGAAATGGTCCGCGCCCCTTAGGCGTGGGGTTCAGGCGTCGCTCCTGGAGGGGCGCGTTTAGCAGTGCGGTGTCGGGCTCGGGTCTTCCCGTTGTTACTGGTGTCCGCCTGGTGGCTGGGTGGGTAGTCTTGTTTTTCCCTGGCAGCTACTGAGGAGGCCTTCAGCATCACCGAGTCCAGTCTGGTTTTCGACTACATTCCGATTTTAGGTTTTGCTGCCTGAGCAGTAGGAATAAAGAACTGCATTTGTTCTGATACGGGGGTGGAAAGTCGGGCAGAGAGGGTGCATAGACTCTGAAGCAGCGATCGGGATTTTCAGGTGGTCACTGGATTTTCCTGTCAACCTGAATTTGTCTAAATACCTATTCTGTTTTTCAGAGACTGTTGGACGCTTAGGTTCTTTATACTGTGATACTGATTTCAGATAATGAATAGAGGCTGCAAAATCATCCCCTGTACAACTCTGGAAGCATGGGATGAACTTTACTCTGCAGCCCATCACTAATTGTGTGAAGGCTGAGTCTGGGCAGTGCAGGCAGTAGAACTGGCTGGGAGGCAGTGAATTCCCAAGCTCGACANGCACTGAAAAATCCTGAGACTGAGGCCATGAGGCATACAATGGTAGAGAATATCCTATAAAGGGCATAACAAGACCAGATAGAGAAAACAATAGAGGAATACTTTCATACTCACCTTTGCCTTCTCTGACAAAGTAGCTCCATTGTTCTTACCAGGCTAATTTGCTAGTATATTCCAAAAGCCAGCTACTGAACAGCCGCGCACACTTTTACAACCACTTGGTATAGGTCACAGCTTCAAGAGACGCCCAGACTACCGCATGGCTGTTCAAAGCCCTACACAGAAAAGACGTGCTGCACTCGGAGCCCGGGCCAGCACCAGCCGGCCTGCCCCGCGGGGAGCCCGCCGGGGCCGCCGCCGCCACCACCAACCACCACAGGACAGCAGCGCCACCACCCCCTTCCCGGCAGCAGGAGCGGCTCGGTAAAGAGATGCTGTTCCACCCGCCGGGCACCCAACTCTGCGGAAGGCAACGGGCAACCGCCGGCCGGTAACGGCAGCGGCGGGGAGTGCGGGAGAGCCGGCCCCATCCCGCCAATCCCCGATGTATTTGATTTTGAATACATCTGTAGAAAGTAGAATAGCCCCATGCAGACATTGGAGACTGGAAGTAATTCATGAATCCTAACATGGATTAGTCTGGAGTGGGCACGATGCTCACATGTTTTAGCAGTTACCCATCCCAAAAGGTGTAAGTAAGGATTTTCTTCCCAAAACAGCAAGTCAAGGGATTTTTTTTTTTTCTTCAGCTTGTTAACCATGGACTTCTTGGTGTCTGTTGTCAAAATTTGTATATACATACTATAGAGTGCTCTGAGAACGTGCTAAGGTACTCTGCCATGAACTGGAGCAGGAGGGATTACAAAGTCTTGGTAACAGCAGGAAAAGGTTTTACCTAGCAACTAGAACAGGATTGCTACAGTAAGACTTGGCCTGGTAATTGAGCTTGTACCTAGAATTATACTGGATTTCTTGCCCTATGAACATGGCTCTGAGTCGTTCAAGTCACTTAAACATCAGGTGCAGAGAAGCTTGGTCTGGCATTGCTTTTAATTCTCTTAGCCATGCCCTCTAGAGCCTTATTGCTGTCTCATTTTGGAGATGGATTGGCACAGTTCCTTGCCACAAGCTTAGGAAATGAAGCTCACATGTTTTTCTCCTGACAAGGAGCATGGATTTTCTGTGTACATTTCTCTCTCTTGCATGCCATGGCTGTCAGGACTTGGCAAACAAAAGTGCTGAAAATTTTTTAATTAATTTCCTCAGAAAAAATAGGTCTTTGAAAAGGTGAAGAGCAACTAAGAGAATTCCAGTTGATTTGAATCTGTGACAGTTAAAATTGCAGTGCAACAGTGGGATTGGTTTTGGATAACTTAAGCCTACGCATGCACAGGCATGTCCATGTTAGCTGTGTAACAGTGGTCAGGTACTATTTTATGGTTTGCATTGCTCACAAAGACGTATTCCAGACAGCCTTTAAATTATGTTGGATTAGTGTCAAATTGTGGCTAGATATATTTTGTTTACAAAGATTATAATTTAAAAGAACCCATCTTATATAAACAAAATTTCTAGTGTACGCCTGGCCTTAAATTTGATTGGAGTCCTGCATTTGTTGGGGCTGAATTTGGTGGGAGTCAGAATGACTCCTTATCTTCAGTCCAGCAAAATTCAAGTCGCAAAGAGGCTGGAAAATCATATTTGAACCTTTTGCCCACAAGCAGGAGGAAGCAGCTGAATATGCTGTTCAGTTTCCCAACTGTGAGAGAAAAAGGCAGAAATAGTGCAACTAATTATTCATGTTAGCTTTTTACATATTAACCAAACAAATATTTCAAGTTCTGTTATCGGATAGAATTAAACAATTTTGATGAATTTCCATTTTGTTCCTCAGATTGATATACTGGAAGATCCTGTTATTAAGAATGTCATTGTGCTACAGACAGTCTTACAAGAAGTCAGGAATCGGAGTGCACCAGTATACAAGCGAATTAGGGACGTGATTCAAAACCCTGAGAAACACTTCTATTCTTTCACCAATGAACATCATAGGTAAGCTGTGGAATAGGGTGTAACAAGGTTGTACTGATGTCCAGTAAAAGAAACTGGGAAACAGAACTGGAACGTGAACTAGTTAAAAAAATTAGGCTGGAATGCATAGAACTGTACTTCTAAGGAATCCTGTTGGGAAATAGTTGAATGTTCCAGAGCTTTTCTTTTTAATAATCAGTATAAGCATATATTATGAAAAGGTGATTAGAATATTGAATAAAGTGTACAGGCAAGACTTAACTTGAGCAATGGAATAATGCTTTTCCATTTTAGTGTCCGTTTTAAACACGTTCTAATGCTTTATTAATATTGCCAGCTCAGTCTGTAGCAGAATTAAAAAATTTGTTAGTCAGTTAGTGACAGAAAGCTCTAAGAAATGAAGATGCAATTAATTTGCCTTTATTTGTGCTCACAAGTAGTTTCCAGTACTGCAGTATCGTAGTTCTAGGAATCTTGAATCCATAATTCTAGCATCTTGAATGCAGGTCCTCTTCAATTGTCAGTGAGAAGGTTGTATTAGAAATTAACACTTCCTTCCTACTTTTCTTTACCCTTCTGTCTCCTGACCCTTTAGTAGCCTAGAGAGTATTACACATACTATAAAAACTAATACAGCAATGGTTCTTTTGGCCTCACAGTCTTAATGTTGTTTGTCTGAAAATTTTTTTGTAAGTATGGATAGATGTTGGGATTTGTTTTGTTTTGTTTCCCCCCCCTTTTTTTTTTCTGTTGTTTAGAGTAACATACATAGAGCAAAAGCAAGGAGAAACTTCTAATGACCGCAATGACAGAGCCATTCGGGTAGCTGTAAAATGGTACAACGACCACTTGAAGAAAATAGAGGATGAGGAGAACATTCAAGTTATCTTTTTAACAAATGATAAAACTAATAAAGAGAAAGCGCTAGAGGAAGGGATAACTGCTTATACATGTAAGTGAAGTGGCATGTATATTTAATTTATTGCTCAGATAAACAATCTCAGCAGTCTGTTCATACTTAAATGCCATGCATCTCTTGCATAAATATTTAT
The DNA here is from genome assembly GCA_013397275.1 of Burhinus bistriatus. Classification (NCBI taxonomy): domain Eukaryota; kingdom Metazoa; phylum Chordata; class Aves; order Charadriiformes; family Burhinidae; genus Burhinus; species Burhinus bistriatus. The sequence continues at coordinate 83,716 of VYXH01001843.1, forward strand.
GTGTGTGCTTTTGTAGGTGAGGAGTATATAAAAAGCTTGATAGCTAATCCTGATCTTCTAGATCGTCTTGCTTGTGTATCTGATGAAGGGGTATGTTTTTATTTTCTTTCTATAAAATAAATTAATCACAAATGGTTTGCAGTATATTATTGGACACCATATGTAAGGCTATTAGCATCAGTTTAGAAGACGAGGACTCTAGGCTTTATTACCACTTTGGCAATGTAACTTGGACAACTAAAAAGAAAAAAATAAATATTGCAGCTGTTTTTACTGCTTCTTATATGCCTATTAGTAGGTATCTAGTTACTTGTAAAAAGCCGATTGCTTTAGATAACTGATGTGAAGATAAGAGTAATAACATTGGTTAAAGAAAGTGTGTAAATATTAGAAATAATGGAAACAAAATGAATATTACAAAAGTGTGTATTGTCTATTCTTTGAAAGTTTATGTTAACTTATTATTGATGAAAAGCATTTTCTATCAAAAGCTCTGATTGTTATGGTCAGTTAAGTTGATGTAAGTGCAGGCTGCAGCTCAGAGGTGAGCTACATCCTCTTCTATTTACTTGTGCTTTGTGTTTATCAGAATCAAGACTTAAATTTTCACATAAGACTGAAACTAGCTGAAAACTAACACCACCAAAAAATGGGAAGATTAATTCCAACTGAGTTAGTTCTAACAGAATGGAGTGGGACTTACAAGAGTGGGAAGAAAGTGGAGGGCTCAGCTCATTTTTTCAGTAGTTAGTTGTAGTTTGTCCAGCTTTAAGTAATTCTGTGATGGCTCCAAAGTTTAGTCACAGTAATATGTTTTCATAATGTTCCATATAGCTTACAGTATATGCTTAAATTGTCTGCCATACTCGTTGCTATGCAGTACTATACCAATATTTTCTTCACTAAGTGTATGTTTAGTCAGTATATCTCAATCAACTTAAAATCGTATGTCACTTGTGCAATTACCTTCTTAAGTAACTGCAGGCAAACAGAAAAAGAAAAGGAGGCATTCCTAGAATTGCTGTGTTTCTATGTTCTTTATGCTTTTCTTCTTTCATTAGGAAAATTACTGCTTTTCATTATTGTGCATGTTTGTATCTGCACATAGTTACAATTTCGGAGTTTGTTATCTTGAATATTATGTTCCTGAGCTTGGTTTTGGAATAATCATGAATACAACAGTCTGAAAATTTCATCTCTTCTTCTTTTTTTTTTCTTTTTTTTCTTGGTTTTTTTTTTTTTGGTTAAAGAAAGAAATAGAAAGTGGAAAAATAATTTTCCCAGAACATATTCCTCTTAGCAAATTGCAGCAAGGAATAAAATCTGGTATTTACCTCCAAGGAACTTACAGGGCAAGCAGAGATAATTATCTTGAAGCTACTGTTTGGGTTCATGGAGATGCTGAAGAAAACAAAGAGGTGAGTTTTTCATTTTATTTTCATGCTGTGAACTTTAACTAGCCTCAGTAATGACTTAAAATGTAATTCTTTCATGGTGACGTATGTTAAAACGGAGAATTATAGTACTTTTTCCTCTTCTGTGCTTTTCTGAAGTTTTTTGTTTGTTTTTGTTTGTTTATTTATGTGGATATAGATGACAAATGACTATGCTCTTCTTGAAAAGTGAATAATGTGTTTAAAATTATACTTTGTGCTTTGATAAAGTATTTGATAAAATAAAGCTGAATCTTAGTTGATAATAGTTTTTCAATTGACTTTAATACAAACCTTTTTTTTTTTTTTTTTAATTTGTTTGAAATGTATGGTGAAAGAGAAACAAGTTTGTAGGAGGATTTTCCGCAAAACTGTGGTGACCGCTTGTGGGGCTCTCTTGCTTTATTTCCCTTGCTATTTTCATGCCTGGTGATGGGCTGTTCCTCTCAGAGCAGTTAACCCAGCTGTCTGCCTACTGGATTCTCTGTTGGTACAGTTGTACAGATGCTGTTTCCAAGCAGCAGCAGTTGTCTCTTCCTTCCCTTTTTGTGGTGGCAGCTGGAAGTGCTTCTCTGGCTTTCTGTTTATGTTATTCCTCTTTCCCAGCAGGACGTGGAGTCCCCTAGCCTGCAAAAATAGAAGGCTTGTCTGGTATTTTGGTTTGGGGTTNTCTTTAATTAATCCCAATCAGAAATACCCACGTTACTTTGTTAAACTTACTAAATCCAGAAGTTACTGAGGGGTAGTTAGGTAATAATGCAAAGCTATATACTGATGTGCAGATTAGGATTTGCTAGAATGGGAGCAAGTGTTGTAGCATGATGACAGTCAGCTTTTATGGGCAATGCATACATTTAGAATCAGTTCTAAAATATTCTTGCAGTAATTCTGCACAGCACACACATGGATACCCTGTCCAGCAAATACTTGCATTTCTTTAAAAACATGATCTTCCCACTGAATTCCACAGGAATGTTTTTTAATTATTGTGTTTAGAATTGCTGGAGAATTTTCAAGCAAGAACTCCTAAAAATTATAATAATAGGTTGGAAAAGATAATGAAGATAGTTGTGTAGTAAGCAGAGATAGTGCAACAAGATAGTCTTTCTTCAGAGTCTTTTTCTAGTGTTCTTTGTTTTTCTGAAACGATGTCCATTTTAAAAAAAACAAAACCCACAACAGAGTAGTTAGGTCACATATTAAAAATATGAAAAGTCATGCAAAACGCAGGGAGACGTAGTTCTGTTTATGAAGCCAGACTATAATTTATGGCATTATAGTGACACGTAAGTTGTTACCACCAACGTTTGAGATACATGCTGTAGTCAAACACGTTACCATAAGTTCAGACAGTTTTGTGGTTTTAACTTCTGTGTTTTCTACCAGTTGAAAACTTCTGTTAACAAGGACATGCTGAGACCTACGGGTAAAGTAGTGGGCATTATAAAACGAAACTGGCGACCGTTTTGTGGCATGCTTTCCAAATCACAGATCAAAGAGGTAAGGAAATAATAAAGTCACTGTAAGTGCATTTTTTAATTTTTCTTTATTTAGAAATTTATTTGTTCCTTTTTCTGACTGTTAATAGGCAAGGCGCCATTTGTTTACACCAGCTGATCGCAGAATTCCTCGCATTCGAATAGAAACAAGACAAGCAGATACATTGGAAGGACAAAGAATAATTGTTGCTATTGACGGTTGGCCCAGGAATTCCAGGTATCCTAATGTAAGTTTGTTTTCTTCTGAACTCTTATCTATCCATTTTTTATGTGTTTATTAGGCAAGATATTTTTTATTATCTGCAATACTGAGTAACTTTAAAAAGTGTTGACATGAATTTTAAGTTCTTTGAGTGCTGTTTTTTGATGGTCCCTAAATGATTTAGTTTACTTGTACCCCAAAAAACCAGTTATGGGTTATCATACTTAAAAAGTTTGGTCCTAGGTTCTGCAGTGTACATATATGTGCTAACTACAGTGCTTTATTTAGACTAACTAGGGACCACCTTTTTTTGGTCTGGATTCCTAGAAATGTGAACCTTTTGCTGTGGCTTTGCTCATCCACATGCTGATCGCCATCCTTGCAAGTAGTTTTAAACACATTGGCCAAATTCAGTCAAATTGCTAGTGGGGCAGAGTTACAGGTAATTAAGTTCTTAAAAGTTCTCTGTGACTATACAGGAGGATATAAGAGAAATCAAGGACACTAGCTTCAGTTTGTGTTGAACATTAGGTTTTGAGGAGACTTCCATTGGCTTGTACAGGAATGCGTAGCTTGTAAGGAATGACAGCACAGGTGTCTCACCCCAAAGATGATGTTACCGCAGAGGATGAGACATGAGAAAGGAAGCAGAGTTTAATGTATTAGAGAGTGAGATGTGTGGCACAACACAAACACGTCGAGAAATTAAACCTTATTAGTTTTGCTGCTTATACAGCAATGTTTTTTCTTTCCTGCAAAACTGAATTGCCATGTTTACAATTTTTGCGATCTTAAATGTGGATAATTTAGTGCCATTCTAGGAAACGAGTGGGAAGTACAAAGTTCAGATTTACTGAATTAGTTAAATGTTTGAAATTAAATTTCTGTCTTAAAGATGAGAAAGTTAACTGAAGAAGGAAAGATTACTCCTTCTATGTAGTTTAATATACTAATAACCTATGAGATAATGGTCTCAAATACTTATTTTTGAGCAAACAATATTGCTTGATGTGCGCGTGTGTGTGTATGTATGTATTTGTATGTATGTATATTGTTTCTCAGGGTCATTTTGTAAAGAACTTGGGAAGTGCTGGAGATAAAGAAACAGAGACAGAAGTTCTTCTACTTGAACATGATGTCCCTCATCAGCCTTTTTCCCAGGGTGTCCTTAGTTTCCTACCAAAAATGCCATGGAGCATTACAGAACAGGTAATAAGTTTTAAATTATTGTAATAATTATTGTACCTTTTCCTTCAAATCAAACCAACGTTCTTGGATATCCCAATGCACCAAAAATAGAGGAAAAATGTTGTCCAAAACCATTTTGTCTTAGGGTGGACCTTCAGCTGGATTTCCTGTGGAAACAAGGCCTCTGCAAGTTTTTGGGGTTTGGCTAAAATTGTGTTTGTTAGGGATAGATGTTTTAAGATAAAAAACATATTACAGGTTTCATTAAAAAGTAAAAATATAAAAAAAATATTTTTTGCAAAGGAGAGAGACTCCAATTCAAATAATTGTAAGATCATCCCTATGAGTTTTTCATGTTGCTGAATACCTTTGTAACCAAATGTGTCAGCCCGTGTCATTGCTAAAATAATGTGAGGAGAGGAGACTTTAATGTATCCTGCTATAATCCAGTAAAGTAATTAGAGAAAGAGAAATTGGTGTTTGCAGAATTGCTTATTTTAAATTATTTTTAATGCTGTTAGTGAATTTCAGGTTCTTCCCAGTAGCATAAATGTAGGAAATGGTTGCTTTAGAATGTTGTCCTGGTGTGAGAGGGAAATAGGAAAGTGTCATCAGGGAACAATTTGAGCCTGATATATTTTTGTTTTGGGCTGGGCTGGGTTTTTTGTTTTGGGCTGGGCTGAGTGTTTGTGTGTTTTGTGTATTTTAATTTCTTTGAGGTGGGCTACTTTTATTGTATTTTATTGCCTACTCCTGTTTCTTTTGAATGTGGAAGCTGAAGGAGGGATCTTTGTGTAAATTAGGTAACAGTCAGTTGTCTGGTCTAAGATACCTATCTGAGATGTTTTTGTAGCCATCATACAAAGATAGATACTTCTAAAGTGTGCAGTTCCTTTCAACTGTCTAGGCATCTAAACCTTAGAAAGCTGAAGTTAGTTGAGAGCAGTCATATCTTAAACAATAGGTCCAGCTGGACATCAGTCAGAATTTCACTTAAAAAAACCTTGACTCCTGGTCTTGCTAATTCTGAGATCATTAAAAGATTGTGGGTTTATTCTGTTTGTCTTCCTGTTTGCTGTAAAACAGAAAAATTTTCAGTACTTCATCATCTTCTGTCTTAGTTTTTCTGTCACTGTATTTATGCATATCTGTTTTGATCTTACAAATAAATATTACTACAAATCTTGTCCTAAAGCAAAAAAAAAACAAAACCCCACTTTGAAAATACTTGGTTTTTTTGGAAAATCTTATGCAAAATGCCTTTCTCAAATGATCATTTTTACTTTAATATGGAAGATGTTCTTGAAAACAACTTTTTTTTTTTTTTTTTTTTTTTAAATTTCGGGATATGAAATACAGGGAAGACTTAAGGCATCTGTGTGTTTGTAGTGTTGATCCTCCTGGCTGTACGGATATTGATGATGCATTACACTGTAGAGAAGTAGAAAATGGAAATATAGAGGTATTGTTTCTTTTTTCTTTTTTTTTTTTTCCAATAATGCCAGTCATTTTTTTTTATTTACTTCTTCCTTTATTTTACAAACAGTACAGTAGTAGTAATAGTAAATGACGTGAGCAAAGCTCCAAATCTGTTGTAAAAGAAATTAATGGTGTTAGCACAGCTGCGAGATGGTAATAAAGAAAGGGAAGTGATTTGCGTTACGTCAGTGTCAGAAGTGGGAATTTAACGTCTTCTAAATTAACCATGCTTTCTGCTTATTTGGCATGGGAAATTAACATAGAATTTATTTACTGCTTTAGCTAAGTATAAACATGGATATCTACAGCTAGGATAGGGAACTATCAGTAGAAAAAGTGAAGCTACTGCTGTAATGCCTAAGGAATGATTATTTTATTTAAAAAAGCAAAACCCCAAACATTAAAAAGCTACAGACTTAACAGCAGCTCTCTACCCCCTTATATCTGATTTAGTCAGATTTTCTTTGTTATAAATTAGTTTGTAATCGTAATAGCACAATGTGCCAAAACAGAAGGTCTAGCAAACAGAAAAACAAAGCCAAATTTGCAGTGAGCCTTGAAGAAAATGAAAGAGGTTATTTGAGCCCCCAGGCAACAGTTGCATTGGAAATGAACAGAACTTTCCACTAAATGTATGCATGCCCTTATTTTGCATGATTGCGGCAACTATTCATTTTTTTAATATCAGTATGGTAGGTTTTAACTGTTTCTATTACTAAATATAGCAGCTGCTGAAGGGAACTGGGAATGGGTAAATCGGGTTGTAAATAAAAACTTGAGAAAGTTTCATGTTGACAACTATTTCTCTTTTGTAAGATGCACAATAGGATGCTTGTTTTTTAGGTTGGTGTACATATTGCAGATGTCAGTCATTTTATTCGCCCAGGAAATGCTTTGGATGAAGAGTCTGCAAAAAGAGGAACAACAGTGTATCTGTGTGAAAAAGTAATTATTTCCTATATAAAAAGCTTTTTGTACAATTAAGCCATTGGATTTTTCATGTTTTCATGCATGCCTCTCTTAATTCTTGGGAGTAGAGACAGTATCTCTAAACTAAGGGCAGGGCAGGGGGGAGCAGACTCCTTTGGGCTGCACCTAATTTCATCAGACTATCAAAATGAAGGTGTTTTCTGTCATTCAGCCTGCGCAGCAAGAGGGAGAAGTTTGGGGTTTTTTTTTCCCTTCTTTTTTAAGTCCATTATCTGTAGAATATCCTTTTCAGCTCCTGGTTTTGAAGCATTAATAACCTGTAGTTCTGAAACTGGAGTGTTTAAATACAGGTCTGAAATTGCTGAAGTGGCCTGGTTTTGCCCTTTCCATTGTTTTTTTCTTGTGATAGCTAAATCTCTGTTGTTTCTGTGATCTGTATTCATTACAACTGTACCCTTACTCCTGTTTTTTTTAACTTATTTCTCACAGACCACAATTTCTTTTCAGAAATAACTGCTACTGAAAAACTGATAATTAAAATGGATCTTGCAATTAATTTCCTCAGAAGTAGCTTACTTTTCTTTCAGAAATCTGAGCTTTCTTAGCAAAAAAATAAAGTAATTATTCTGTCCAAGATTTTAGTATATTAAAAACCAGGAAATTAAAATACATACTTATAACTAGTCATGATTTTTATTCTTTACTTTGCAGAGGATTGATATGGTTCCAGAGTTACTTAGTTCCAATTTATGCTCCCTGAGATCTAATGTGGACAGGTATATGTATATGATCCATACTTTGATCCTGACAAGAAACTCCAGATGTTTATACGTAGATTTTAACAGACTTTTCCGCCCTTCTCCATCTCAAAGGCTTGCATTTTCATGTATATGGGAGATGAACCATAAGGCTGAAATTCTGAAAACCAGATTTACAAAGAGTATTATTAATTCCAAGGTTAGTCACATAAATACTACTATACTTCTGAAAAAAAAGCTGGCAACCTTTTTATAAAAACAGTGATCAACAGACTTGATAATAAAGTTTTCTTCTTTCTGTTTACTGCTTTATGTTTTCTTAGAATTAGAAAATGATGCTTAAATCCTAAAAATAAAGAAAATACTTGATTCTGCCCTGTTTTTTTAAACCTCTAAGGATGCAATGTTTTTAGTACGGTTACTTTGTTACGATATTTCAGTATATAAGTTATGATATTTCAGAAGTATAAATATTGATATATCAAATGGACATGGTTGGTATATACCAGCTAGTCATAATTTTCAGTTAAATTCAGTAGACTGTGTAGGTTTTTAACATATTTCTGAAAATGAGACCTCTGATGTATGAAGGACATCTGTGATCAGCATAAAAAACCCCACTGTAAATGCCTGGTATTTCTTAGTATCTTGCATAGATCTGTCCTGTTTTGTCCATTATTCTTTGAGAATGACATGCATTTAGGTGTTGAAGGTAAAGCTTTGTATTATTGTGAACCAACTTTGACAGCAAACTGCAGTTTCTGCAAGACAGATCTATGTTTTTCTTTTCAGTAATCAATTATGTATAATGATGTCTCTCTTGTTTTAATCTCTTGAAGGCTTCTCTTACATATGCCGAAGCACAGATGAGAATTGATTCAGCAGCTATGAATGATGATATTACTACCAGCCTACGTGGACTAAACAAATTAGCAAAAATTCTGAAGAAGAAAAGAATTGATAATGGGTAAACGGTGCAGTGTCCCTGTAACCTTTTCCCCTGTTTGTTTGGTTTTGTTTTGTTTTTTCCTGGCTTTTTTTTTGCTGTCAAACTGTATGGTGGTCCTCTGTGTCCATTTTTCCAGTGAAAATCTTTTGAAAGAGAAGTATGTTGCCATTTTGATTTGCATAAAAATGTCTGTCTTCATTTCCCCAAAAATAGAAACTTGGGTCATTAACTTTTCCTTTACAAGATCAGTGAATATGGATCTCTTTACAGTCATTATAAAAACACAACCAGAGGAGTAGCATTTGAAATTTTAGGAGCTACTACTGATGTGTGTCAGTATCATAATTTCTGCTAATTTGAACATTAATTCCACAATTTTACTTTTAATTTCTGCTGATTTTTTTTTTTTAAATTTCTGCTAATTTTAAATTACCGTTTCCTGATAAACCCAGATGTTGTGTACCAGCTTGCAAGTGAGCTGCTGTGTCTGCTTTACTGTAGTTTGTTCACACCACTTACTGTCTTCCAGAGCCTTGACGCTTTCCTCGCCAGAAGTTCGTTTCCACATGGACAGTGAAACTCATGATCCTATTGATCTGCAGACAAAGGAGCTCAAGTATGAGTTTTATTTTCCTCAATTAGCTAATTTGGGGCAGGGATGGAATTAAAGACATGTTTAAGTAGCAACATTTAGTTAATAGTGTACAAAGTTCCTGTAATAGTGCAGAACAATCATAGAATTACAGAACTATTTGGGTGGGAAGGGACCTTTGAAGATCATCTAGTGCAAAGCTTCTCGCCATGGGCAGGGACATCTTTCACTAGATCAGGTTGCTTAAAGCCCAGTCTAACCTGACCTTGAACATTTCCAGTGATGGGGCATCCACAACTTTTCTGGGCAAGCTGATCCTTGAAAAGAGAATTCCTCTGTATTTTACTGTACTATTTACAAAGCAGGTTTTGAACTGTATGTTTCACATGAACTGAAGTTTTTACTATTGATTCAAGAGAGCACTAAGGTTCAACCTCTACATCCCACTGGCTTCTCTGTGATGCTCTTCTACTGATATTAACAAAGGAGAGACAGTAGAACTAGGAGTTATGCGTTACTGAAACTTTGAGAGTAACAGAGCAGTTACTACACATGTGTAGTGAAACAGTCTTACTGAGGAGTTCTGGTAGCGGAGCTACTGTTTCAATTTCTGAAGATGCTTACTTTCTCTCATACCACTGCTTAGTTCCTGTGCTAAACTCTAAACTTTGTTATGTAAACTGTCACGACTTCATGGTGTGCAACATGGTGCTTTCAAACTTCATATGCATGATATTTGGACGGTAATCTTAGGAAGAAATCAAGAGGCTTATCGGTTGGTCTTTTGGGACATTTTAAAGAGCATTTTTCTTTAATATAATTTGTTATATTAGAATAGTTGAGGTTTTCTTCTTCTGAAACTTAATAAATGTTATGTTTTTAGTCTTAAAAATGTTTGCCTAATTATATAAATGTTCAAAACCACTATTTAATATTAGATAATATTGTTAGGACAGTGGAATGTTTCTTCATTAGGCACTCAAAGTAAATATATAATTTAATGCTTTTCTAACAATATAAAATATTTTATGTTGATAGAGAAACAAATTCCATGGTTGAAGAGTTCATGTTGCTTGCCAATGTCTCTGTAGCACAAAAAATTTACGATGAGTTCCCGGAGTTTGCCTTGCTCCGGAAACACCCTGCTCCTCCCCCATCAAATTATGACATCCTTGTGAAGGCCGCAAAGTCCAAGGCAAGTTTTTACCATGCTAATTAATTATAAAAAGCTATGTTTTCTCTCTGGTTGGCCACTTACCCAAGAATAAGGGTTGGAAAGCAGTATTTTGAAAGTGTGTCAGCTACACTTTGAAATTGCTGGTACTTGTAGCAAGATAGCTGTACCTCTAGATGAAATGAAGAATCTTGTGCTTTTTAAACCCTTTCTTAGGTAAAGAAAGCAAATCACTCTTTAAGTCTTTTGTATTGTAACTCTTGTGTGCTGTGAATGTTTCTCTTCTCCGAGCCGTATGTGATTTTGGAGCCAGTTTTGGCTTCAGATCACATACATTACCGATGTACTTAAAAACTGGTTAGTCACATCAAATAACATGTCTCTCTTAAAGTCAAGAAGTAAGAAAATGTGTTCATGTGTGTTTATAGTTTCCATCCTCTCCCTAGATCAGCTAGAGGTTAATTTAGCCTGAAACAAGTCTGATTTAATTAACAAGTCTGAATTGAAAAATTACTTTTCCAGTGTCAGGATCTTTTATTTGAGCTAAACTTTTAACTTTTTAGACATTGGGATGTGCATTCATATTTCCTTTCCCTTCAGCTCCCTCCCTGCCTTTTTTTTTTTTTTTGTAGTGGCAAGAGAGAAACTCACAAATTCTATCAGTGTAAGATTAATAGACAAACCCAAACCCAGCCCATTTTGTTTTCCACTGCTATAAAACTGGAAGAATAATAATGACTTCATTTGTACTCTGAAAATTATTTTTGAAGTACTCTTTTATTTGAAAAGCTAAATTCCTGTGCATAGACAAATGTTCTTTTAATAAAACCAAAGTGGCTTTTCACTTCTCTGACACAACCATCACAGTTAGGTATTAATATGCTATATTTTTGTTACACTTTTTTTAATAAATATGCAGTTACTTTACCATAATACAGGCATAATCTGATCTCTAGATCATACTTCGTTGTCAGTGGTGTACATGAAGGAAAGAACATTCAGCTGATCTTGTGATGAAACTTACTTTGTCTGACTGGAAATTAAAAATGCATTATGTATTTTCACGCTACCTGGATTTTTATCAGGGGACACTGGCAAACAGGGAACAAAATATCATACAGTACTGGTGTTACAAATCACTTTTACAAGTATAATTTCTAATAAGTTTTTGGAGGAAGTACAACAAGGTTGAGTACTGCTTACATTGTGCTTGGATGAGAATCTTTGTGTGGCATAAATACTTTTTTGTTTTTCTTTTTTTTTTTCATATCCCTACTTATTTATTCAATAAAGAGATGAAAAAAACAAACCAAAGGAAATAAAAAACTTGTTAATTAGCATAAAGTGTTTCTTAGTTCTGAATGAATGTCTTTTCTGAATTCCTAGGCTACTGACTTAGCTTTTCATTTTTTCCATAGAGCACTAGTAATAATGAGGGAGGGACTTGTGCATGGGTAGATTTTTTTTTTTTTTTTGTAATAACTGACATTCCATTAGGTTATCAGGTGTGATATGTGTGCCAGTTGCTAAGGTTAGCATGGATGTAGCTGCTTATACTCTGTTAATGTTTGCTAGTAATATCTGACCTTTTTTTATTTTTTTCTTCCCTTCTTCCAGAATTTGGAAATTAAGACAGATTCAGCTAAGGCTTTAGCTGAATCATTAGACAAAGCTGAATCTCCTACGTTTCCCTATCTAAATACACTGTTGCGAATTTTGACGACTCGCTGCATGATGCAAGCTGTTTATTTCTGCTCTGGAATGGATAATGATTTCCATCACTATGGTTTAGCCTCACCCATTTATACCCACTTTACATCACCTATTAGAAGGTACTTCTATTTTACAAAAGTGGGGGAGAAAAAAACCAAAACTATTTATTCGTAAAGAAATTATATATTAAATTGTGGTGTTGTCCATTTAAAACAAAATACTGTTTCTGTTCAGCTTTAGATTTTAGTTGAAACAGCTGTGGCTTTACATGGTGATCCATCTTCATGTAAGCTCCCATGTTCACTGTCTATGACTCCTAAGGTCTAATAAAATTTTTTAAAAAGACTCATAAAAATAAGAGAAATACATCCCTAATGCATATCTCTGGCATAGAAATGCACTTTGGGATCAGTTAGCATTATATAAGTCAACCAGAGACTGAGGCAGAGTTTGGCCAGTCATTTTTCAGGTGGAAGCTGTGTTTAAATTTTGAGGAGACTGTATTTTACATATAAAAACATGGCTAATTTGAAACTTGCTACTGTAGCTGTTGCATTGCAATGAAATCATACATCTTGGAAAATGAGGTGGTATTTTTTTTTTTTCTTTCAACCAAGAAGTGTCTAAGTTTTGAGGAAAATAATTGTTGTCATATTTTACTCCTTAGAAACATTTCAAGTGAAATCTCCTACAGGTGGATTAAATTTCCTGTGCATTCATGTGGATAATTTGTGGAGCTTCTATGAGTTTTAATAGTAAATTTTAGTTGCCAACAGATGTGTTAGAGTCCCTGAGTGAAGTTCTAGTAAAAGTTACGTGCTAAGAAGTTCAAGCGTGATTATGCTTTGCAGATCAATGGCATTGAAATACCATTCCACACTAAATTTGCATAGTTGATGGGAATGGGAAGAGGGAGTGGCTTAAGATGCCATGGTAAAACATCATTCTTTAGTCCAAAAGTAAAACTTTGTTTCTTCTTTGTAAACATTCAAGAATACAGGCTCTATTGGTAGGATATAGTAAAGAATTTGTCTCAGAAAACAGTATAATTCATTCTGGCTCTGCAGACTGTATCTTTAGTCAGCAAAGGGAGTGATCTTGAATTAACACAGGGAGTTACCAGCAGACCATCATTATTACAAAAACTTTTTGATCTATAAGATAAAAACACAAACTCTTTTAATTAGTATGTTTTGATAATGTTGTTGATCGTTTAATCTTATCTTTGCAGGTATGCTGACATTATAGTACATCGACTTTTGGCAGTGGCCATAGGAGCAGACAGTACTTACCCAGAACTTCTAGATAAACATAAACTAGCAGATATGTGTAAAAATCTCAATTACCGACATAAAATGGCTCAATACGCACAAAGAGCATCTGTTGCATTCCATACACAGGTGAGTAGTTCAGAGATGTGAGGATTAACCATGGACAATTCATGTTGATTTTAAAGGGAGGGAACATTGAGTTATGCAAAACCAAGCAAGCCTGCAGGAATGCTTAAGAATGAGGGCTGCTTCTTTGAGGAGAAGCTTCAACTTTGCATTGCTGGTTCTGCAAAATTTAGAATAATGGCGTCTTGAGGATTCTTTTTACTTTGTGTTTTTTAAAAATATAATGCATGCGTAATACTACAGTAATGTTATAAACAGTTTATGGGATTTTTTTAATCTGTTTTCAATATATGGTGTGTAATTATCACTAAGTATAGATTTGTATTTGAATGTTTTTGGTTTTTTTAAGCCAGTATATTTGTAATCTGAAAGACTGTTCTCATGCTTTTTTTTTCTTATTCATGTATTTTACTTTTGTTATAGCTGTTCTTCAAAAGCAAAGGAGTAGTGAATGAAGATGCATATATATTATTTGTAAGAAAAAATGCAGTTGTGGTTCTGATTCCCAAGTATGGGTTAGAAGGAACAGTCTTCTTTGAAGAAAAAGGTAAACCAACGCCAAGGCTGGATTACAACAATGAGGTATGTTTTATAAGGTTTGTTCTTAAATACTTTTATTTTTTGATTTGGTAAGTGAGCAGAATGACTGAAATCTCTTCTAGCTGGACTGGTGGATGAGAAGCTCAAGATGAGCCAGCACTGTGTGCTCACGGTCCAGAAAGCCAACCATATCCTGGGCTGCATCAAAAGCAGCATGGCCAGCAGGTCAAGGGAGGNCCTTGACAAAGAATGTAAACAATTCAGAGGAACTCGTAGTAAAAAGAAGGAAGTTGGGCGACCTATTATGGGATGTGTGGACAGTAAGAACCAACCAATCAAGTCGTAACGAAGTTGCGTGTATCTAAGGCGGTACCCTATCAGAGTGTATCTGATAGCGCGTGAACAGCAATAAACGGTATATAATGTGAGCTTTTTGAGCAATAAAGGTCTTTGGTCTGTACCCCGCCAGAGTCCATGTTTTCAATCTCCACACTTGCCCATGGCAGGGGGGGTTGGAACTAGATTACCTTTAAGGTCCCTTCCAACCTAAACCATTCTATGATTCTATGATTTAGAAGGCTAGGAGAGGCTTTTCTAAATGCACGTTTATTAATCTGTAGTGGTAGTACCACTATGGCCTTTATAAGTCTAAACAAACAGGTTGTGACAGGAAATGGTTTCTGTGATAGATACTACTAATACCTAATTATCCGAGTAAATACTGCAAAAATGTATATGCCATGTATCATGACACTGAACATTCAGGACAGTAATTTGTGTTCATTTTTATTGACACGTAACATCAGTAATTTCCTACAAAAATATTTATTTGTATAAAAACATAAGACATTGTAAGCAGTGAGTATTTATATAAAATTTGAACTTTCAGGTACCATCACTTACTGTGGAAGACACAACATTACACATCTTTGATAAAGTTAAAGTGAACATTATGTTAGATGCTTCCAACATCCAACATCAGAAAATTCGGATGGTGTTAGTAGAACCAAAGGTAAGACACAAGATTTGTGATTCATATAATCATACAATAATCTTAAAAAAAATCAGCATATGGTAAAATTGAAACTTAACCCAGAAGAAAAAAATCATTTAGCAGCAGATTGTAGCGATTGCTTCTTACCAACTCTCAATAAAACACAGGTCTGCTTTCACTGGCTGTTGAAAAGAATAAAGGGCTCTAAATTACATTTCCCTTCTGGGCCCATTGGGATATTTCCACTGATGGGAAAGATGATGATTTGCTGAAGTAATATCTTCTGAATTTCATGGTTCTGTAATCACATCTCCCTTTTGAAAATCTGCCAAAACTCAGTAGGATTTTCTTTTTGTTCCAGTAAATTATGGTGTAACTGTGATGGGTGGTTCAAAAGGAAACTGTATAATTGCTGGCTGTAAATGGCAGTCCTTTCTTACAACTTCCACAATATAAAAATTCTCTTTTGATAATGTTGTAATACCTGTAATGTCCTAACAACTGTGTCTCTGGTCTTAAGGCTTTTCAATTCTAGCTTCTTAATGCATCTGGGGCACTGGGCTTTTCACCTGGTCTCACACATCAGGCCTGCTGAGTATTTTGCTTGCCATTACAAGATTGTGTACTTTCATTAAGTCACATGTGACTTTTTTGGTAAACAGATGGTTGCAGTAATTGAGTATCCATAATCATGGAGGAAAAAGAAAACCCAAAATAAGCAAGAGGTCCTTGTTGTTTATACAGTCAAACATTATTTCTTTTTTTCTGAGAAATCATGCGTTTCCAAACACATGTGTAAATATTCTGATCTTTGAGCTGTTGTGTTAGCTTGAGTTGAAGGCAATCCTCATGGTTTCAAAAAGTGGGACTAGATAATGGAGTTTGTAATAGAAAGAAACCTTGCATCCTGCTACGCATTAACATGCTGAGCCGCCCACTTTTTGCGCTCATTGACTAGTGTTTGTCAGAGCTGCAGTTGTGGGCATAACTCGGGAACACTCCTGTTGCAATGGCTCCAGTAGGGACACATTTTCTTCACTGAAAATAGACACAAAGTAAGGCTAATGCAAGCTGATCTTTTTTCCCTCCCCTGCTCTCCCCCTCCCTTCTACTTCTTGTACTAATTTCTGTGAACATCCTTGCTTGACAACAAAGCCAATACTATACTTTTAGCTTATCACTTGATAGAGGAAAGGCTGTACTGGTTAATCCAAAATACTTTGTCATCCTAAACATCAGTTACTAGTATTCCTTCCTGGTAAGGAATGACTATAGGAGTAAGATGCGCATACTGCGATCATTCCCTTTGTGTCCATTCAAAGCGTCCAGCAATTTACGACTTAAATACTGTCTCACCCAGAGATACACGTCTCTATGTTCAGTAGATAAAGTCTTGTTCTGTGAATTTGTTGGATCACTTCTTTTCCCAGCTTACACTTGTGACTCCCACAGTATCTTGTAAGTTCCACAGCATCTTTTAAGTTCCACAGCTTGCTATGTATGAAAAAGTACTTAACCTTTCATTTGTTTCAAGCCTGATGCCTAATACTGTTACCTGATGACATACTGCATTTCCTATACTATGAAAAATATTTTTTTATTTCTATTTACTATTCCCATGCCACTTAATTCTATATGTTTCTTATTATCCACTATGTTTGCTCCTGCTCTTCTGGAAAACTATTTTGTATCTTTGATCTTCCTCATCACCTTTGGTTGTGTAGTTCTGTTATATGATTTTTTTTTTTTTT
>VYXH01001843.1:100327-124397 GCA_013397275.1 Burhinus bistriatus
TTTTTTGAGCTGGGAGGAACCAGCAGCATATGCATGATTCTGAATGTGAGCACACCATAAAGCCATACAGGATCACATACATACAGAGATACATACAGGATTTTCTGTGTTGTATGGTGTTCCATGGGAACACTTTCCATCATCTTTCCTTCTAGTACCAAGACCAGTTTTAAGCAATGAGTTTATACACACCAAGAGTTGCTAGCTGGCAGTTTTACACCTGCTTTTAGAACTGTGCGATGGACAGTGTCTTGTCCTGGTACTGCTAGTATTCCTCTTACCCAGTTTGTTCCAAACCTTCTTATTTTATTTTTGTTTGATGATGGTCATTTGTAACAGTTTTCTTGATGTTGGTTTTAATTTTCTTGAGTGCTTGAAATACACTTTGATTACCCGGTGTTCATGCCTGCTTTAGGTTTTTATTGTCATCAGGCTGTCCGCTGATGGAGGAGCATGGAAGAATTCCCCACCTCTCACTTACTTAGAGAATTTTTATTACTGTTGCTCAGTCTTTTGGGCACTTATTTTTCATTTGGACAGGATTTTCACTTCTTAAAGGATGTCTGCTGACTTGTAATACTAATCACTCTATTGACTCTTTTTTAACTATTCTTTTGAAATTCTATTGATAAATGGCATATTTATTGATATTTATTATTATTTATATGATTATTTCTTAATAATTATTATATAATTATTTGTATATTTATTTATTCTGACTCCAAGTCTTTTGTAAAATTCCATCTCACCCCTGAAAGCATTTTACCTTTTTGCAACCCCGTTTAATAAAATCTTCATGAAATTTCTTGAAAAGCATTACATCAGTGATAATAAGGTTTGGAGTTTTTTTCCTTCTACCATGGTGATGCATTTTGAGCAAGTACACTGGAGTCAGTATTACAGGGCTGGGTCTGTGGGTAACCTCTTAAGCAGGTCCTCAGGCAAGAGTTGCTTCTCCCTTTTTATGGGTTCTCTGACTAACCACTCCAAGAAACAGGCATTTATGGCACCTAGAAACCAAGACTCTGTCTTGAGCCTTCTTGTGACATTTACTCATTGAAGGTGATTTATTGTTACCATGTTAATCTGTTCTCACAGCCTCTCCCATACTCCTTTGCATGTCATAATTATTGCCATCCTAACTAGCTGAAAAAGGCTTCAGCTTATGGCAGTGGGTGGTATTCCAGCACAGGTGCCTGCATTACTCTAATACAATTAAATTACTCGTCTACTGGTATATGCTGTTGTTACTTTCACATAATTTATAACCTGGTATTAAAGTCCTAGTGATCAGCGTCCCTGCATCAAGCTTCTGAAGTGCCTGTTACCCCCTTTAATCAGCCATTGCAGTTTGCCCATAGCCTCGAGTGTAGAGGAGCATACATGTTTCTGGGCTTGGTCCAATTGTTTTGTGAACCCTACTTAAATGAACTGTATGTCGTCATAGCCTGCTCTACGCTTCTCTGCTTGAATGCCGCTCATTTCCATATTCTCAAAGAAAGCATAGCAAGCTTCATGATGACCTCTTTCCTTGAGGCCAAGTCATTCTCTGTGAGCATACAGGCTTCTCTTTATTCTTCTTGTTCCTTGCTTTAGAAAAAGTCTTATTTTCCATTTATTTCAAAAGCTTTTCCAGTTTCTATCAAAACTAAATGCCTTTGTGCTATGCTGTGTCCTGAGCCTCACAGGGCCTCTGCTTGACAGGAACAGCACTTCAGGAAACACCACCATGGTGATTTTTTTTTAAAGCGGAATGAAAATTGTTAGGTGAAGACCCGTTTTCACCTCTGGCATTCATACCCCCTGCTTCCTAAGCATTTGCTAAGGCAGGGCAAATAACTGAGAAGGTGGCACACGTAATCTGGTGCAAAAGAACTGCTGGCAATTTAGTCAGGAGGGGTGCTGCCGCTTCTCTTGGCCTTTTCCAGCTTTTACTTTAGTTGAGCATCCTGCTGTGATTGTTGTATGATGGTAGACCCTCTTCTGCTAACAGAATTTTCTGATGTTGATACAGCATTTGTAAAAGGTCTGTACAAATAAATTAAAGTTTCATCAGGACAGTATAAGTTAAAAGTCACTTAAAAGTGTTCTGACTTCTAATTCTTTTCTTGCTGCAGATACTAGGAAATGACGTGCCTGCAAATCTGTCTACAGAGATAAGCAGCAAGAATGAACCGGAGAAAAAGAAAAAGAAGCTACAAAAATAGCTGGATGTAAAAGTTAATAAGAAGTCACACAGGAATTATTTGTATTTACATTTTTTCCCCTATGGGCAAAATGCTAGGAACAGATTTTGTTTACTTTTAAATATACATTTTAATATTTGTAAAACTGGCTTTTTTTAAAAAAAAAAAAATTTTATGACTCTATGTATGCAGGAAAACAATAGTTTTAAGACAAAACTGTAGACATACTTGGTTTTGTTGGTAAAAATAAATGCTTCTGCGTAGTGAAGGAATAGTTGTAGTACCTTATTTTTTTATTTTTTTTTAACAGCCTTAAGGCCATTCAAGAGTCTGTTAAAAGTCAGTCTCTTCAGCCCTCAATGCATTCTCTCAGAACTGAAAAAAGTAATTATGCTAGTTGCTGGTGCTAACAGAATTTACTCTTGAAAGATCAATTCCACAGACTTGTATTTCGTTCTGGGAAAGGTCTCTCCCACCAGATTAGCTGTGTGTATATATGCACATGATACGGAGATGCAGAGAGAAGCCATACCATAAAAGTGCATTTATCCTAGACCTTAAGGCAATTTAAAATCATTGCTTAGCCTCTGATGAACTGCCTTAGAAAAAGGATGGAAACCATCAGTTATATTTGTGTTACACAAAAATCCACGATTAACAACAAGTTGTGCAGTGATCATTTTAGCTTGTATTGCAAAGATGCTGGTGAGATAAAATTATTAGTTAGAATTCTCAAAAAAACCACACCCAAATGTTTTGTGCCTTGAACTGCATTGTTACAGTGTCATGGTTTAACCACAATGTAGAGTCATGCCTGTATCAGCCTACATCACCTGGCTACATAGTCATAAAACAAGTTTTATGTGCTGTGAGAACTGAAGTAATTTAAGGGTGCTCCGAGACTCAGTGCTGAACTCCCACCACAGGGACTTCAAGGTGGTTGCTACTGAATTCTGCAAGTTCATTTCAGTAAAAATCCTCCAAAGTGCCTGGCATTAGAGTAGTTTCCATAGACCGGTTCTGCTGAAGAAAGCCAAGAAACTGCAATCCCACATACTACAGGCATTCCTCAGAGATCCTGGAAGAGTTACAGCCCACAAATTTCTATAGTAGTCACTTACTCCTCAGTGGTTTCCTTGGGTAATCAGTGGGTCACAGTTGATAAATACGTGGTTGTCACTTGGCCATATTTACTCAGCTACCTGTATGCTGTCATTGTAGAGGACTGGATCAGATTTATAACGTACACATGTATACAAGGCCTCAAAAGGAGACAATTAACATGTTTAACTGATTGCAATAGAAAAAAAACCCATGCGTGCCCCATGAATGAGACGTTTGAATCCTGTCACCACTATTAAAACTTAAGGTTCAAGAAAGATGTGCAAAGCACTGGATCCATAACTGGTACTACACTTTTAATTCAGCACCATGTATTACAATAAATGAACCCATTTTTTAAACTGTATATATGAGAGCGTAAGCTTGCCAAGCTCCTTGCCTGGTCTCCTTCCTCTGTTCACCAATGCCCCCCCCCACCCCCAAACAAGACACACATACAGGCAACAGACACACATTACAGGCAGCACCGAAATGAAAGATGCTGCAAATTGCAGCAAAATAAATACAAACAATCTAGGTATGAAAGAGATGTCTTTATTCTGTTTCATTACTCAATTTACAATTATACATGTTAAAGGACTCTTGTTAAAACTACCAAAATTAATTTAATGTAAACAATGACCGTTTTGTGCAACGCGAGCCAACCAATGTATTAAGTACAACTCGAGAAAGAGAATGGTCAAATGATTTCCACAATAATTTGCACAGTAGGTTTCTTCTACAAAACAATTATAAAAACATAATAAAAAAATATGCACATTTTCATAAAATAAATAATTCCCATCTAATTGAAGACTATAAAACAGGACAGAAAATACAGGCAATTTATTTGGGGGGGGGGAATCCTTAATTACTTCTCACATTCATCCATTTCTGCTGTTACTTTTCCCTTACCTTTATGAAAATACTTACACAGGGTGCAAGTAAATATTTTAGTGATTGCTTTTTTTATTTGTGAATACTTTGAAAACCTCTGATCATTGACTTATCACTATAAAGAATCAAAAATTTTAATTAAAATAAAAGCAATTGTGAATTATACATATGCCAAACAGTTCAGAAACAGATCATAATTTGGACCACCCTGCTTCTAATCTTCCCCTTCACATTAACATTACTGCTATTTTTAGTAATCACACTTGCAAAAATAAATCCTTTGTATTGTCTGGAAATCTGAAATTCACCCTTTCAATTGATTATCGTTAAAGAGAATTACCATGAGAAACAGAAAAGACACAAGGACATAAATAACTGTTAAATCTCAGACAAGTTGTGTCTTGCTTTTGAGCTACAAACCTTACAAGCTAAAGCCAAGAACATTTTGAAGGCCCTATTCAATAAATCCATTTTCCAGAAGTCTTAAGTTCATTCTAACAAAATTCATCTCCTAAAAGTTATCTGTTCAGTGTATTTTCAGCTTTTAGTAGGGCACTGTTTCAAGATCATGAAACAGATAATTCAGGACGTTAGGTTCAATTACTGTCAATCTGATATGCATTACAGAAATACTGATTAAATTGCTGTGGAAGTAAAAATAATGCATGTCATGATTGCTAGTTAGAAATATAAAGTCTTTTTTTACTTATTATTTTTACAATGTAAGAACTAAAACCGAATGATGCTTTATTGATGGTATAGAAGTTTCCCTTTTTCTTTAAGTGTATTTTTCAGAAAGCCTTCACTATTGAATTGTTAATGAAAATATTTCAAGAACTGTTCTATTCATACAACACGTGTGCACAAGTCTCAGGTCTAACACATTGCTTTTTAATGCTATGCAATTCTGTTCATACCTCTCCTTTTGAGATTTTTTTTTTTTTTTTTTAAAAACAGTGTCAGTTGCCTTCAAACTTAGGTCTGACCAACTCTTTCAGGCTTAGTGTGCCGATAGCTGCTCATCAGCCACGGTCTATCACTGTGGTACAAGCCTTTCTGTGGACTGGGGGAATAGAATAGGAAGCAGAACTTCCATCCAGCGTCCTGGGACAGGATATCCTTGCCATGAAAAGAGAGAAAGACTACTTCACCTGGAGCATGTACTAGAATGGACTCCTTGATTAATCCAACAAGGTTTACTTCAGAGCTCTACGAACACAGAGCCCTGAAATCTCAGTATTTCCCCTAATCTATTCTTTCCCCCTTAGTGACTAGGGCTAGATTATTATTATATGGGTTCTTTTAAACAAATCCAGCCAAATTCAACCAAATCTGATTTGATTAGGCAAAGGGAGTTCTGGGCTTCCAGACCCTCCTCATTCCATTACTTTTGTTCATTGATGGTTTTCTTGAAAGTATCAAGAGTTTGTTTATATTAATATTTTTTACAGTAACTGGCATGCAAAAATTAATTCTATTTCTAAATGTTAATCTAAATATTTTGGTAATTTCTGTAAGCAGACATAATAGTATTGGGAATTAAATGTAAGAGGGAAGTAAAGGTGTAATGGTTTAATAGATGGAAGGCTGCACCATTCTCTTAATGATGTACTGAGACCAATTAACCTTATTGCACTTTCTTATGTTCCTTCAAAAGGGTACCGGGAGCATCAATTTGGACACAAGTGTTCTTAGGAAACACTGGTGGAGTCAGATGATCAACTTCAACATTAGTACTAATACAATTACTAAAGTAACAACACTATCATTTAATTTTAAAGTAACCAATAGTACATCTTACTTCAGTATACACAGTTTTAAGAGTAAGAACTGCTTGTTTAGGGGGAAGAGGTTCTATTTTCCTATTAAGAGATTTCCATCACTTGTCCTTTTCCTTGATTTCTGTCAAACCAAGAAAAAAACTGATCAAAGAATTGCTGTAAGGCTTCTTCTGCATATAGTTTATTTTATTACTAAGAGAATTAAACTGGAATTAAATGGAGTTTTCATGCAGCTGTTCACAAGGAAAACTTAATTAAAAGGCTAGCCTGGTATTAAAATCAAAGCACCAATTTTTAACAGTTTGCAGTCTACTATAAAACATACACATGTTCCAGGCACCCATTTCTGGAACACTATAGTTTTATTCTTTCCTCGTGAAAGTCCCAGCTGAGTTTCATCACTGTTACTTTAGACTGATACTGACAGACCCTCACCCTGCTCCAGTTTCCCCAGCCCTACTCTCAACACACCCCCAGCAGTTCATTTCTATCTAGTCACTCTTTCTTGATACCAATGCTAGTATTCCTGAAGCCACACAATAAATCTGATTAGGGAAAAAAGCAATCCAAATTAAAACTAACATTCCTTTCTTTTCTCTCTCCCTCAAACAAAACATTTCCCCTCATGCTTTTAGGAGCTGCGTCTTAAAATGTAGTTCTTTTTGCAGTTACATTAGCTCCTCGCAAGTTTCCTAGGTTTGCTCAGTCTATCTAAAAATACTCCTCTTGAAGCTGAAGTTACAGCCAAACTTTCAAAAACAAGCCTCCTCATGGAATCTACCCTGATCACAGAAGGAACACAATTCTGAAAAAACACTATTGGTTTTTTATACTAAGTCTAGCCACCTTAATTTTCAAAAGGATCGCTTAACGATACCAATAAATCTGTTAATAAGACCTGAAAAAACCCACATTATTTAAAAACTCTCTTAATATATACCAGACAATTTATATTTGCATTAAAAAAGCAAAATAGTATCTATAATCCAGGTAACCGAGGTCATATATATAAAGATTTATTAGGCAACACAATTTAAGATCTCCATCAGAAAACTACATACCATTTTTGTGAAATCCCTGAACTTGATTTTCATTTTTATGTTTCCAGGCAGAAATATTGCAAGTTGCATTTTGACCAAATACTGTACTATGGGCTTCTGCTTTTTGGAAACAGGATTGCTTCTCTGGAGATTTTGCTCTCAGCAGCTGATTGTCCTTATGGTTTAAAACAGAACACTCCTAGGTTAATAAAGGAAAGTTAATTTTAAAACCATTTTCACAAAAATTCCTGAAAAGAAACAGGATCTGAACTCACTATCTGAAAATTTCAAGTTACAATTAGTACCTTAGCCTCCCACCTCTCCCCTTCTGAAATGAAAAAGAAATGAAAGAATGTTTTCTCTACACAAATCTTTTGAGACGTGCTGTCAGTAAGAATCTCTGAGCACGCATGCTCCGAATGAGTCAGAGTGGATTCTTTCAGCCAGCAATGTCCATGCTTTTTTCTTTTCATTCTACATGGGTTCTCTGTTGTGAGGGTTGAGGTACTTAATGCCTCCACGCTTAAATCCTAATCCAAAATGCAAAGTTGGTCTTAGCTGGGATTTAGGAATTGAAAGACTAGCAGTGGGAGAAGACAGCTGCATGACATTGGTGAGACTCTAGGACAGGTTTAATATTAGACAATTGATTCACAGGTATAGTCCATGTCCAACAGGGTGACTGCAGCAAGACCTCAGGGTAGATGGGTATTTCTAGAAGCTAAAGACAAAATATCCATCTAGTCTTCCTGTAAGGGCACAGTTATCTTAATCTTAAATGAGCAGAGTTCAAAATTTCATGTCAATGATCTATAAGACACCATCAATCCACTCTTTACCTTGGCAGAGAAGTGGCTATTAGCATGTCATAGAATGGTTTAGGTTGGAAGGGACCTTAAAGATCATCTAGTTCCGACCCCTCTGCCATGGGCAGGGACATCTCCTACTAGACCAGGTTGCTCAAAGCCCCATCCAACCTGGCCTTGAACACTTCCAGGGATGGGGCAGCCACAACTTCTCTGGGCAACCTGTTCCAGTGCCTCACCACCCTCAGAGTAAAGAGCTTCTTGCTAATATCTAATCTAAATCTACCCTCTTTCAGTTTAAAACCATTACCCCTCATCCTGTCACTACACACCCTGATAAGGGTCCCTCCCCATCTTTCGTGTAGGCTCCCTTTAAGTACTGGAAGGCTGCTATAAGGTCTCCCCGGAGCCTCCTCTTCTCCAGGCTCAACTACTCCAACTCTCTCAGCCTGTCCTCATAGCCATAGCAGAGGTACTCCAGCTCTCTGATCATCTTCATGGCCCTCCTCTGGACCCGCTCCAACAGGTCCATGTCCTTCTTATGTTGGCGGCCCCAGAGCTGGACACAGTGCTTTGATACAGTATGTCAGATACAGAAATAAAGTCAGAGGTGAATGGGCTTACTTGAGTCTTTTCATAATCTGGTACTACTGGCCAGTACTGTTTCCCCTTCAGACTGTAAATGACACTAAGTAGTAGACCATAAACTATTAAATTTGTAAGACCGTAAGACCATAATTACCAAGTGAGAGGAGATGATATTTGCTCTATTCTCCAAAGAAACTAGACTTGCTTCCCATTCTCTGGAAGAACTCCTTCCCATTAGTTACAAGATTAAGAGCTTGGGAGTCTTACTAGATAGGTATTGACTTTTGTAGTTTGTTTTGGGTTTAAGACAGGTCAAAGGGCTTGTAACTGAAAGACTGTACCCAAGCAAAAAGTTCCCCACCAATTCAGCATGCCAGGTATGGTCCAGAAAACTTGAGGCTAGTTTATGGCAAGAAGTGGCAGACATTTTTTCAAAAAAAAAAAAAAAAAGTGCTTCTCCACAGGCACATATTTAAAAACTTAGCAATAAAAAAAAAAGCAGCAAGAACAGAAACAGACTATAATACATCAGAAGCCATGAGCAGCCTCACAACTACCTTTTATGCACATACTTGTTTCCTCTGAAACTACCTTTTGCTTTGTCATAGAAGATACTAATTTTATTCCCAGCTTACAATAATTGTCCTGCATGTAGTCCTTGTTTTCAGCATAATACTTGAAATGACGCTACATTAACATGCTCTCTATGATCACCTGACAGTCTCTCCCCTCCCTCAAAGTGAATACAATAAGGAATGGATGCTTTAGATGGGACATCTATCACTTTTATATCACCATTTAACTCCTACCTTTGTTCTAAGAAGCTGAGATTTATTCTGAAACACGTTAGTATTCACATCATTTTCTCTGCAGTTGGTTTCAGCCCCTGCAGTATCCATAATGCTGCTTCCACAAGTCTGCGTATTATAACCACTGTCCACCTGAAATCAAGAAGCTGGGCTTTAAAAATGTACTGCAATTTATCACCAATAAACCCCTCAGATTCTCATACTTGGTATGACTTGAATTTAACAGAGCTTAATCCAACAAACCAATTACCATCAGTTAATAACAAAAGCAAATTGTAAACGGGTCTGTCAGAATTAGTTTGGATTAAGTTAAATGTATTACTGTTCATAGTAACATAAAAATAATTTACAATTGCTATGCTAACTCAGAGAGGAAAAAGGGGATGGGGGGGAAGGAATAAAAGTCACAATACCACCTGCGTGCCACATTCTATAAAAGAAAACAGACAATTACTGCCAGAATAGTATAGATATTAAAAGTTAGTATGTTGAGCTCAGTTTTACAGAGAAGCAAAAAAAAGATTTTACCTGAATACTACTGTTGTCACAAGGAATTGCACTGCTTTCTGCAAGAGGTGACATGCACATGCGAGAGCTTTCAATACTGAAAGTAATCCCCGTCATAAAGCTGGTCATTGGTACATTGCTATTGCCAACTGTTTCTTTTATCCAAGTGTTTTCCTCTGACACTTCAGCTGCATCAGCCATATCTACAGTATTATTTTCCTTTAAGCCTTCTATATCCTGAAATGATGACAACCTTTGATGACAAGCTTCCGAGCGATCTGGTGCAATAGACACAGTTGCTACCACGAGATGTGTACCATGTGCAAAAGTATCACCGTCTTGCTGACAGATATTTATTCTATTATCCATTTCTGGAAACCGAGCTTCTGCTGGAGAAGCATTTTCCTTGTCTTCCTCATCCTCACCGTGATTCTCAACTGCAATTGGTATTCTAATGACAGAAGTCTGATATTGGGCAGTTCCTCTACATGCTCCAAGCCTCAGAGGAGAACAATTTTTAATTGGAGAACAACCATCTATATAAGGACTTCTTGTACTTTGGGGTGTCATTCTATTTGAGGAAGAAGGAATATCTGGAGAGCGAAATGTAAATTTTCTTTGGTCTGTGAAAAAAGAAGTTATTCGGTCAGATATCAGATGGAGTTAAAGTCATCATCCTCAAAGCCCTACAGTCCTTTGAATAATTATAGCCAACTTATAGCCAACTACATAGTATTTCACTGACCACTGTCCCCAGCTCCAAGGCCTTAAAAAAAAAACAACCACAAACACAAAAAAAACCAAAACCAAAAAAACACCACCACCCCAACAAAAAGCCCCAAAACCCAAAAAACAAACCACCAGCACATGTAAACTATCATGGCAAAGGCAAGTTTTTATCCCATTTTTACCATCAAACTCATTTCCTATGACATGGTTTGCTGTATTGGAGGCCTTGCATTTTCAAATGTCAATACCACGCAGTGTTCAACGGAAAATGTGTAAAGGCTGGTTCTGTGGCTTTTTCCGAACAAATATCAATATACCCATTCTACAGGTGTTTAAAAAATTTGGGGCAGCAATAAAGTTTTTCAAGAAAATCAAATGAGTGAGAAAACACCTATGCAATGTCAACATAATATGGTGTTGAAATAGCACAAAGCTCATGAGAGCAAAATCACATATAAACACAGCGTTAAGTCTTTCCAGGTAACGGAGAAAACATGAAATACTGACATTTTCTAGAGCAACAATGACACAAAACGTTCCTGATATCTTCACTAGTCAGTTTCATTTCAAATAGCCTTCAGGATCACATGATCTGAAAACTCAAGCTAAACATTCTTTGTCCAATTAAAACGTTTCAGAATTGTGACCCGACTTAGTTCAGGCATATGGCTTTAAACCCCCTCCTCACACTAGATTAAACCTTTGATTTTTTTTCATTCCTATTAGGTCTCAATTCCTTCTTCTAAAATATTTTCCCTAGTTGATTTTTTTGCAGATACACTTCACTGTTTCACATCATTAAGATATTTCACTGCTAAACAGTACACGTGCCATTTAGGAGGAAACTGCTGGTCTGCCAAGCACAGTAACTTGTCTCCAAACAGAAACAAGTTCCAGTAAGAATGCAGAAGTTTTATAATAAAAATATATAAATCAAGAAAGAATAATACATATACAAATAAATCATACCTGATAGTGGTGTCTTCCTTATGTGAAAAGCAATTGGTGAAAATGTAGGAGAACCATTATGTGCAGGAGACCCCTCTGCAAACGTGGGACTGGTTATACTTCCCAGACTATAAGCCCTTGCTCCTCCCTGAATAGGACTTGAAGAAAACTGACCCTTCAGTAAAAAATAAAATACAATATTAAAAAAAAAAGAACGTATTTTCATAACGTGAACTTTGACGAATATGTATATATAAGAAGTGTTCTAACTAAAAAGCTTAATATGGCAGCGCTGATGAAAACTAATCATGTACAATGACAATTTCTATCATTAGTTTAGCTTAAATATTCCAGTTGCAGCTCTTCACTTGGACTTTATGCCTCTACATAGGAAAAGAGCAATGGGCTCAAACTGTCACATAATACCAACTAAAACTATAATATCCGTTATATTTAAGAACTATGAGAAGCCTAAACAGAAAATTAGTGCTGTGTATATAGTCAAGTATTTAATCTCAATTTCTTATTCATACGAATGCAGATGAAAGCCAGCCACTATTTATATTTTAACAGAATCTATATTACCTGAATTATTTAACTTAGCAGCAGACAAAATACTTTTCCTTAAAAGAGAATAGTGGTTGTGATCTTTCTTAAGAGTACAGTGCAAAAAGAAAAGTGACTTCTAGCAGTATAATTATGTTGTAGGAATTCTTTACTAGGTTACCATAGTAAAGACTTTTTTTTTTTAAGCCACACTCTTGCTGGGGTAGATTTTTCCATGCACTTCAGCTGCCAAACAGATGAAACCATACCACCTAACTCAGTTTAGCTGTGCTATGTCCACCTGGCAATAAGATTCGTCTTGCTTAATTTAAAAAACAGACATTATGTTCTGTGTTCTAATAAATGTCTACTCATCTCAAATCTCTATTCAATGGAAAAGAAAAAAGCATATTTAGCACTGCATTCAAAGATCCACAAGTCATTTTGTCCACCATAAATGAGTTTATGAGCTATAAGGGAAATAATTATATCACCTGTTCAAATGAACTAGTATTTTAGACAGTAGTTCATGTATTTAAACAGATGTCTTTTTTGTATATATATTTTATGAAAAAAAAATGTTTTCAACATGCTTTCAGCAAGTCTTGCATAGGTATCAATTCCTACTTGCTTTTCATAGCATAAAATTAAAGCATAATTCCTTCTACACAAAAGAATAGCAGAACATAATAATTTGATATAATAAAAAGTCAGTAATACATTCTTTCAAGACTTTTTTTTTTCTGAATTTGGAATTTGAAAAAAACCCAAACCAGCCCTTTGGTCTAACACCTACTCTCTCATAAAGCAGTTGTAGCTTATTAAAAAAATGGTTGTCTGCCTTGTGAAGTCTGTTAGAACACAGAACCGATACAGTCGGCTCTAAGAACTACTCTTCTGCCAGCTAAGTCACATCCCATCCAGTCACCAAAACAGGCTACTTACTGAACTAGATGTTTCTAGAGGGCTTCTGCACCGCACTGGAGATATGTCTATTGAACAAAGCACTCCAAGTGCACTCCCACTACTGCAGGGGCTATGTAGAGAAGGGGACAAACACTCAGATACACTTCCATTTTCTTCTAAAAACAGCTTTCTTCTGAGTGATGAAGAGCTCAGATTTTCCTGAGACTGATCTGCAAATTCATCAGTTCTAAAATATTCACCTAGAAATGTGGGGGAGAAGTAATTTCCAGTAAGAATGCAAGGAAAAAAACCCCAGTCTTCCACTACAGAGACATATATAGCTAAATTAAAACATTTAATACAAATTACCAATACAGCAAGTAATTAATCTAATGTAGACACCTATCCCAAAGGATCACTTGTTATCATTACAAAAGGTCCACTCTGTCTAAGGTTCCACTTGTGCCTATCATCTTTTAATACTGAAGTCTGCATGTAAAAAAAAAAAAAAAAAAAAAAAATTGGCTAGCATCTACTTACTAGCCTTTTCCCCAAAATTGTATTATTCTTCATATCTGAGTTGTGAAAAAGGGGTTATTATACTACCCAAGCAAAACTGGACCCTTTTCCCCATATGCTTTGATGGTCATTGTGATACATCCAAAGACAAACCAGATTCAACTCTAAGAAAGTCAAAGCAGTTAGCTGTTTACAGTAGCAAAGCATACAAACGTTAATAAAGACCCATTAAAATATGCTGAGACTTACCAAATTATTTTAGTTTTTTGCTCTACTCTAATTGCATACTCCTTGTAGAAGAAATTTTTCACGAATTCGCAAACTATGCATTGATGGAAGCATTTGTTAAGACAAAACACTAAAGCAATAGATATGGTTCTGTTTTTCTGTTTTAGTTTTGATGGCCTGCAATCAGGGTTGTGAACTTCAGTACTGGGATAGGAGCATATAGCTAAAACTTCTGAGTTGGCTATACCCACTATTCCCACATATGAGCTTTAAGAACAGGCCTTTCCAGCCCCATTGCCTGAGAAACTGGCAGCAATTGCCTGATACAGCAGTTATAATCAGACAGCTAATTTGGACTCTTGTGTCCCCACTCAGTGGTCATGGCTTTTTTGCCACCACGTAACTTCTAGTTACCATCATGGCTTCCGTTAAATTAAAGACACAGAATTATACCACAGCTTTGCAAAAGGCAAGGTTGGGCTATGAGCTTCACGGCCAGCAATCTGTAAGTCAAACAGCTCTGTTAAGTTAAGTAACTGCGGTTTGAAGGAGGCCGGGGTTGTCTTCCGCTTACTACCTTTTATGCATTCAGAACCGTTGATCAATTTCCACCTGACCTCCATATCCCTCCTCTTTTATCTTTATCTGTGCACTGAAATCATACATTTAAGTCAGATGTCCCATGCAACACGCAATAACTGTCTATTTAGAACACGTACTTAAAACTTGCATTGATACATTAGATTTTCAGTATTTCATAGGACAAAAAAACCAGCAAACAATACAAAACCAAGTTTTCTATTTAGACATTCATACTTCAATTCAGATCTTACATGACATACCTAGTATTTTCTCTAAATTAAAATCCACTGGCAAAGACAGCACTGTCTGACAAGCAGCTGCAATGAATAAAACCAACAAAATTAGCTTGCATGACCTTTTACTAGAGCTATAGAAACAAAAATTCACTTTCAAATTGCACTGCAATTGAG
The DNA here is from genome assembly GCA_013397275.1 of Burhinus bistriatus. Classification (NCBI taxonomy): domain Eukaryota; kingdom Metazoa; phylum Chordata; class Aves; order Charadriiformes; family Burhinidae; genus Burhinus; species Burhinus bistriatus. The sequence continues at coordinate 114,911 of VYXH01001843.1, forward strand.
CTATTTAAGTTACAGTTGCAATAAGGGAAAGTGTTAATTAAAGCTAGGATTCTGATTTGACAATACTATATGCAGCACGCTCAGGCCTAGCAATAAAAAACCAAATAAGGCTTGTAACATAAAAGGCTCTAAAGAGACATTCTTAACTGAAGAGAAAGGTCTCTGAAGAACAGATGAATACAAAAGGAAATGGGAGAAAGATTATCAAAACATCCTGAGGGAAAACACTACCTATTTATCTAAAATGAAATAGTTCAAAAGATGTCTTAAGATTTCTGCTATTTATTTGGCAGAGAAAATAATCAAGATTCTCTAACCCAAAAACAACCCAATAAATGAAAGGTTTCTTGCAACTATAATTTATCCATAAACCTGAGGCTTATATTCACTTAATTCAGAAGAAGTGCACACATTAAGTTGGCAAAAACGCACTCTACAGTCTACAGAGGACTTAAGTTTTCACTTCAGAAAAATACATAAAAGGGTGTAATAGATTAAATTACTATACAAAATTAGTATTAAAATTAATAGTACCATACAGTTCAAGAAAAATAATTTCTACAGGAATATTAACAAAACCATTATTCCCTTTTGAAATTAAATAGTCACTTTAAAATTGGTTATTTTCCTTCAGAGAAAGCCTGTAATTTCAGACATTGCCTTTTACCAACCATTGCTTTTCCCAGGCTGCAAAGTTAGCTGTCTTCCAATTGGAGAAATGTTCTTTAGGTCTATGGCTGTAAAACAGATAAGAACTTAAATGTAAGCATGCATTGCATATAGAGTTTTGAAACCTAGCAGCAGTAAGTTAGAATATTTAATACAACTAAATAAAATTCTTGCATCAAAGTTGGGAAGAGATTAAAAGGGAGTACTGAAGAAAGATTACCATTATAGCTGGTTAAGAGAATTTCAGCACCTTTTTATTCAATAACAGCTTAGTGAAGTAGGATTTTGCCCAAATCTGTCTCCTGCAGCCTCCTCTACATTACAGAGATTTAAAACAAACTCAGTTTATGCTTAGCCAAACAGGCTGTGTTCAAGTAAAACACATCTCCAGAAAATCATGCAGTCTGGACTTGAAGACAAAGATGAAGAATCTACCACTCCACTCTTTTTATACAGCTAAGGAATCCATTAGACCATTTGCTTTCACTGCTTGCTTTCCCAGGTCTATGATTGTGGCTTATGTTCTCTGCCCAAGAAGTGGCGACCTTACAATTAACAATTAAAAATACACTATCCACAAGCTGCATCTCCTTGATAAAAAATTTTAACAATTTAGCCTCTTTCAAACCTTGCAAAAATCCCTAAACACTTATTTAAGAATGTCCTACCAAACAGTACTGCACGCAAACAATACTGTATAGCTGACGTGTCCAGCTTGTAATGCATTTACTATGTATTCTGTTATAGATAAACTTAAATAACAACAGCATTAATAATAAAATCTAATAATGGCATAAACGAAATAAACTTAGAAAACCCACAACCACATGTACAGGGACAGCGAGCTAACAGGATACTAAAAGGACAACATGAATTTACGTAGCAAGTAAGGGTAGAAAAATATGGACCTCAGTTTCCCATATATTCATATTGGCAGGAAAGCAGTCAGTAAGTCAGACACGCGGATATCAGAAGAGTGAAGTAGAAGACTTGACTATTACCAGTATTGACAGCGCAAAGTTGTGTGTGTAAACTAAACTGGTTGAAAACAGGTTATGAAAGGAAAAAGATTTAAGAACAGGAAGCAAAAATAACAAAAAGGAAAAATTATGTAAGATTCTGGATTAATAAATTATTTTTAAACAAAGAAAGCACTTGGAGAGAACAGCTAAAAATCTATCCGTCGTGCCATCTTTTATCATTGGCTCTTAAAATTTAAATTGAGGTTGAAAAGAATTATGCTTGATAATTTCTCCAAAAGCTAGACAATTTTGGGTGGACACACAAGAGCAACTTACATTTAGTTGAATGAAACTGAGAAACTTGCTTGCCTTCATGTTCAGTCCAAGGAGAAGGAACTATGAGTCTTTTTGTGAAAAACTAGAGTAGAATAGAAACAAACCATCTTAGCACTTTTAAAAATGGAAGACTCTCATCTTTTAGTACCCTGAACAAGAAAAAATTAGGTCAGACCTTTTGCTACTCACAGATCTATACTTTTAAGAATTTTAACTCTTCCCTCCTCAAAACCTATAGTTATCCCTTATACCCAAAACATATTTCATTATTTTGGACTCAGAGAGGTTAAAGAAAAAACAATTTGATTTGAAGACGACCCCATGTTCTTTATGACACAATGCCGCCTCAGATCTTCCAAGTCTGCAGAGTGAAAATTGTAGAAAAGTTTCATTTAACAGTAATTACTCATTTAAAAATTTGAATTGTCTCTACCATACTTACTGCACAGTAGTTTAAGATAATTATTTTCAAATTTTCAGCTTGTTAAATTGTTGTATTTTGAAAAGTGAGCTATTTTGCAGAAGTGCTAAAGAGACACTGCAGTAAAAGAAGCAGACAACCAAGGCTTTTTGGCAATATTATTAGTTTATTTGGCTAAACCAGTTAGCAGCGCAACATTTATGAGTACTGGCACTTCAGCCTTTTTCTTTGAACCAGAAACTCTATCTGCTGTCACAGTTGCACTCTAGAACACCCCGATGCTGAGGAGATGAACACTATTACATAGCTTCAAGAATTACATAGCAAACTCCATTCTCACAATAAAAGCAAGACTCAAAGAAAATCAAAACAACTCAACTTGAAACACCCAACTATTAAATGCATAATTTTTATCAGAGACGTGGTTTCAAGCTGTTCAGCTGCATAATCCATTATCTTATGCCTCACAAGGAAGAAATATCCTTTTTAATGCAGATTTAGAACAAGAGAGCATCTTAGTTGCAGGTCAACTACATAGCATTTTTATGGAATCATTAAGACATATTTTTTGTTTATAGAGACAGAAACAGGTAACAGCATGGTACAATATAAAAAGGTCAATAACACTAAGGAAGACTTGCCTATCGGAGCCTTATTTTATTTTTTTAAATTGAAATTACATTGCAGATTTCTACAGTGAAGATTTGAAACTCTTTCCTTTTCCTTCTCTGCTAGACAAATGGATAGTAAAAAAAAAAAAGCAGACTTTGGAAGAAACAATAAATTCACCAAGGTTCTGCTATATTTTTTAAAATGCAGTAAAAGAAACTAAGCTACCTAACACTAACAGTTACTGTAAAACCCAAAATACTCAATCATTATTTTTAACCTTAATTTAACTATTTATAAGAGTTATCTTACAGCTACATTCCCACTAGCCAAGCAACATAAAAGAAAAAATCTGCTGTTTTGACCTACAGGTGTGTGAAAGAAGATGGGAAGAAAAAGACCATGTCGGTTCCAACTACAACCGCAAGGGATGAGGACATAAAATTACTTCCTACTGACCAGTAAAATACAATAGACTTCTGGGTTTTGAAATTCAGTGAGAGATATGGATCTTCTTTGTAGGTATGCAGCTAAAACAAATCAATACTTGATAGCACAGAAAGTTTTATTACCTCCTCAATGGCTTTTTGCCTTCTGTCTTCTGTCTCCTTATCAATTCTAAGTAACAAATGAAAAACAACTCAATTATCAAAACCATCACATAATTGGGAAAAAAAAAAAGTCCAACCATGTAATCTTTTACAGATGCTTAAGAGAAACATAATAAATGAAATTGCACTAAACCCTAGATCTTATGTTTTTACTGTTATGTGCAATAATCTCATACTATAGATTTAGAAATATAAATGCACTTCTCAGTCACTTCAGTTCATTTGAAAAAGATCTGTACCATTTATAAGTACATATTTGCAAATCTTCTATTTACTCCTTGTATTTTTATCTAGACGAAATTCAATCATAACTGATCTTCCAAAATAATCCATTTAGTTATGTTGAACTTGTCATATGAATAGGTTTTACTTTATTAAAGTTGCCATGAGATTAGGCTTACAAAGACTCTCACTACAAAATCAAGCAGAATAAAAAACTGATCTGCAAGGAACAAAAGGGCAACAGAAGATACTCTTAGAATGTTTGCATACTCAAATTCCTGACACAGCCCACTTTCCCAGCACAGAGCTCCCCCTTTCAAATAGCTAGTATGCCGTATTTCCTTCAGTTCAGGATACAATATCATATTTCAGTTTGAATCAATTAACACATTCCCTTATGCAGCTTTTAACCTAGTTTTTTTAAAAAATATTGTAGTTACTTCAGCCATCTTCAAATGATGTGAGAGTCTACATTTATATTTAAAGTCTCACTTTCAGTTACTACTGTATAATTTATAAGCGTCAAAAAATTTTACAAATATTTATCATCGTCTTAGCTGAATCACATAATACTTTCAAACACAGTATGAATAATTTTAGAAATCAGTCAGATAACAGACATCATTAGCTACACAAACACATGTAGATGTACCTAATACCTACATAAGCTTTCCCTCACAGCCCTCTTTCTTTGGTGCTAATCAGACTTTGAATAGATCTGCAATACTTGGACATGCCATCTTCAACTGTGTGTGCCTAGATGATGCTAAAGTGACAGTTCTATGAAGACACTTGCACAAAATTCAGTTATTGTACCAAAAAAATAAGTATACAATCATTGTACAGAGCACTTGCAACTGTGACAGTATGCAAGATGCAGTACAGATTTTTTTAATACTTAACATATAATAGCATCGCATCCAATTTAGAAACATTCCAATTCTACCAGTAGAAATAAAAAGGAAGAGGAAAGTTTGTGGAGAAGACTTTGTCACTGTGTCTGCTCAATTACCCACAGACTACACAGTCTGCCAGAAAAAAGTTCTCCTAATCATTTTATAAGCAGGGCAATAAACACACAGCACATAGATGAGGCCCAGTTTATGAAAACAGTAATACTGCACAAGTCTACATGTGATACACACTTAGACTTCACAAAGTGCTCATGAGCTTTTACACTGTGCTGCTACCCAAACTGTTTTCACTACATAACAGAGAATTAACAGTTTGAAATATTTATACACCAAATTTCTTATGCTTGTGGTTCTTTGCCACTAATTGAGAAAATGACTTGTTAACAAGCATTATTAAAATGGAGTATTATAGTTTGTGTAACATTATGCATGGGCTTCAAAAACTCAATTCTTTTATCAGGAACTTTTAATGTCAATAGCGGTGTTTATGACACTTCAGTTTCCATAAAGCAGTATTTATATAATGTAAATTAAAATCAGTTGCCATCAAAAATCTTACATACACGCACATATACATATATAAATAGGTATATGCATTTAACTATGTACAGTTTGCAGCCACCAGAAATAACCACCTCAGTCTGTACTACACTGAAACATGCAAGCATGGACACAGCAAATCTACACACAGAGAAACTAGCCTCTTTCTAGTCATATCGGATGATTTAAAAAAAAAAAAAATCACAGGGGGTATGAAACAGTGGGACAGACTGAAAGGACACACTGAGACAACACGTTTATATCTATAGGCCATGCCACTAATCATCATTGGAATTGTCACCCAAGCCATCTAAATTAAAGCTAGTTTGTGTGCATCCTAATAGGCTTCCAGAAACAATGTAATCAACTCCCTAAAAACATAAGGCTTAAGGCTTTATAACATACAAAAAGCACTACAGTCTAAACATACTGGCTGGTAGAAGGAGGCCAGGAAACAAACAGATGTTAAAAAAAAGAATATCAACATTAAGACATGGTGATTCACAGATACAGCTGACAACAGTTATAGTCTTTCTACATCTCTACTGTAGCAAGAAATTCATATTCCTTCTTATACTTCTTCCTGTTCAAGAAGAGAGATGTAGGTTCAGTCAGAAACTAAGGTCTAATTAATAATATTTTTTCCACAATGAGGGTGGTGACACACTGGCACAGGTTGCCCTGAGAGGTGGTAGATGCCCCATCCCTGCAAACATCCAAGGTCAGGTTGGATAGAGCTCTGAACGGCCTGATCTAGTTGAAAATGTCCCTGCTCATTGCAGAGGTCGTGGACTAGCTGACCTTTAAAGATCTCTTCCAACCCAAATCATTCTATGATTTTATGAATATTCAGAGGGCTCTTGCCCTACACAGCCCTCTGTATGTGTTTCATTTTGCTAACAGGACTTTAAAGTTCTATAGGGATAAACAGGACGAAGGATTGTTTTATTATTCTGTTACTGTGGTGCTTCATGTCACGAGGTGCAATTCTTTGTGCAAGATCGTATCTGAGAAATGTATGGGAGTGTCTACAGGATTCACCATTGTGGCTTTCCCTTGGCAGGTTGCTCTGTACTATCAGTATGTAAGATCGTCCCTCAAGATGAGCTATAAATACCAAGCCTGTCTTACTTACTCATTTGTTTTCCCCATGGAAGTTATTTTCAGAGAGGAAAAAGTTGAAAACAAGATCCCCAAATTATTTCAAGTGAGTAGCAATCTTCTTCCCCTTAAAGATGGCAAGCTTATGGGTCTTCCCTCCTTCACATGAAGTCAAATCTATACCTTTCAAAAAGGGTACTGGCTTACCTAGCTAGCTTTCCCAGCTCTACCCTTCTGCAGGAGTCCCAAAGACCAGACAAGCCTACACTTCATAGGTCTCAGTATGGAACACTGAGAAGATAAATTCTGTTGTGACAAGGAGCAGAAGAGGCAGCTTGGTAACAATCACTAGCAAGACGTTTTCTTGCTTCCATCAACTGCTTTTATCTGGCTGTCTTCCAAACTGCAGTCAGAGTGGATCAGCAGTTCTTAAAAGAGAGCAACGCAGAAGCAGCCTCATCTAAATATTATATCTACATCAGGGACACATAAAACCCTATGGTAAAAGATTTGAATTAGAAGTCTTTAATGTCATGTTGAAATGTCAATAAAGCAAAAGAACACTGTTCTAGTATTCAAGCTAAGTTAACTGCATAAAAACAGATGGTAAGTTACCTAGCGTGACTCAAATACATTGCTTGGCGTCGAACATCTTCCGAGTCAATTTCCACAGGATTTATTAGAGCAAGCTGATCAATAGACCATCTAAATTTTCCTGGTGTCTAAAAAAAGAAATGGACATCTTAATGCTTGCTAGTCTAAAAAGACAAAAATAAAACCACAGGACAAATCTCAATGGAACAATGCAATCATAACTTCCAGATAGCTTCTGTCAAAGACAATCAAAAGAGTTTCTATTTAAGCGATCTGCTTAAAAAAATGAGTAAGTCAATCAGGCTTCTTTATCCGGGTAGTGGTATTACAATGATTAAGAAGATAAAGTGGAAGGTTATAGCTAATAATTACAAACTGAGGTGTCAATTTCTTCTCAATTTCTGAGGACAGATCTACTAAAGATATAGAATTTGGGATAAAATTTAGTTGCCGTAATCAAATTGTGGTTCCATGAAAACCCAGTGTCCATGTGTAACCCAAGTTATCCAAATAACAGAGCAGCCTTCCTTTCACCTCACATGTTCAAGACGACTTAGGAGTTGCAATCTCATACACATCCTGCAAAGTCTCCCTCATAATGCCATGCATAGTTCACAACAAAACCCAATTCAGATGTAAAGCAGCTTCACCCCTTTATTTAACAATTAATTACAAAATACTGTTCAAATATCTTGTTTGAAAAATGATCTACCAAATGAGTCTTTTTACTTTCATTAGCAAAGCATCATCTCTGCTTATCAGATAGTAATTCTAACTGCAAACCAGAAGGCAATTTGCAACTAAAAAGTGTTATATATACACAAAATCAGTACTTTGATTCTGTGAATATGCAAACAGCTCATAATAGAAACGCAATTAAATTTTATTGGCATCCAGCCTGCTTACATGTTAAGTAGGAACTGGGTTTTTTCCACTTTAAGTGGGACAAGAGCACCACATCCAACAACTGTCTTTTATCTACTTTTAACTGGTTTTGGCACTTAGCAGGCATATGCTAACCTATGGATATACCTAATATCTAAAGAAAAAAAAAAATCAGGAAAGTCGTAAGTGACAATTTTAGTATTAAAGGCAGCATACTCCCGTTATCAGAAGAACCACCAAATGCCACCAAAATTCTTTGGCTTAGTATATAAAGTACGCTAAATAGAATACACTTTTTAATGCATTTCAGAATATTAGCACTACATCTGTACAGTTACACAACTGAAGACTAGATCTTACAGATGAGGTTTTTGTTGATTTAAAGACTGAAGGACTGGAGACAATCTGCTCCTGAAGGGTATAATAATCACTGGGACTTTCAAAAGGATTCAGGATTGTGACTCGTCCTGGAGTTTCTGGTGTTATCTGCATTTTAGCTTCTTTTGTATCACCCATAACACTAAGCTATACCTAGAAAAGAGAGAGGGAGAGGAAAAACGAAGAAAAAAAAAAGAGCAGTTATAATTTTGACTTCTTAGGGTCATCCTGAAGGTTTTGGGAAGAGATGATCCATCATTTTCAAGAAGACAGAAACATTTAATAGACTAACAAAACCAAAGTTAGTTTTGGCTTGGGCGCACTGACACACGAAGAGCTGATAAATAAGGCCGATACAAATGAAAACTAAAAATAAGTAGAACCTATGAAAACGAGACAAGAAAGGCCACTGAAAAGGCACTTTAAAAACAATAGCAAAACACCAAAGAACAAAACACACACACAAAAAAAANATCCCGCCCCTTTCTTTCCTGCTGCTGAGGCGAGCGGGTTCCGCTCGGGGCGTCACGTGGGGCGGGAGTATTTGAACGACGTTCGTGTGAGGGAGAAGGGGGGGAGGGGGCTTGTTCCGCTTCCGGGTGGGCGGCGAGGGCGGCGCGGGGTCGGCATGGCGAGCAACGCCGCCAGCCTCAACGCGGTGCGGGAGACGATGGACGGTGGGTGGCGGAGAGGGGACGGGAGGGGGCGGCGCTCCGAACAAAATGGCGGTGAAGCCAAATACATTCCTGGTCAGCGGCTCACATACCAAACACTCGGCACTTAAGGGCTTCAGGAACAGAGAGGTGTTACTGGAGTGGGGGTAGCACGGGGACCATCTCCCCGGGTGCCCCTCAGTGCCAGCCAGCCCCGCGTTACCCACAAGCTAAGCAGCATGGACAGAGGCAAAGAGAGAGCCACAACGGCGAGAGGGGGGTGCCGGCATGCCTGCCGTCGTCCGCACCGGACAACCCCAGAAGCTTCTGGTTGCAGGCGGCTAACGCCGGGCGGCGGGAAGCCGCCGTGCCGGCCGCCGAGGAGACGCACCGTGCGCCCTCCCTCCCCGCAACGGGCCCAGGCCAGCCCCAGCCCCCTCCCGCAACGGAAGGAGGGGAGAAGGGCCGGCGGTTCTGTTCTTCCCCCGTCAGGCCGCGTCCCGGCGGCTCCGTCGCCTGAGGCGGCGAAGGGGACGGGAGCCGCGGGCAGATACCCCGGCTCAGCCCGCTCCCGCCAAGGGCAGCCCCTTCT